>WHYT01012838.1:0-35158 GCA_009806455.1 Tetrax tetrax | reverse complement strand
AGCCGCGGAGGTGCCGTGAGCGGCCGGGGGCGGCCCGGGGGGCGGGCGCGGGGCCGCGGGAGCCGGCGCGGGGCCGCGGAGACCCGGGCGGGCCGGGGGTGTGAGCCCGCGGGGCGGGAGGGGCAGCGGCCGGGCCTCACCCCCCGTTTGCTCGCAGGCGCGGCGGCAGAATGACACGATGGACGCGGGCGGCGGCCCCCTCCTCCCCGACAGCGTCCTCTACGAGATCTTCCTCTACCTGGACCACGCGGACGTGCTCTCGGTGGGGCTGGTGTGCCAGCAGTGGCACGCCGTGGCCCGCGACGAGTTCCTGTGGAAGGAGCTCTTCTACCGCTACTACCGCATCTCCCGGGACGTGCCCCGGCACCCAGGTGCGCCGCGCGGGGGGAAGGGGCCGGCCCGAGCGGGCGGGCTGGTCGCGCCGGCCCGGGGGCTGGCTCAGCCGCGGGGCTCTGGGCGGCCGCTCCCCGGGTGACGGCACCCAGAACCTCCCCGCCGTGAGCCCCGGGGGGAAAACGCTCCGTCCCCGCCGTCCCGTGGCGTGCGGGGTGGCGGGGCCGCTCGGCTGTGTCGCGGTAGCGGTTGGGCGGTGCTGTGCACGCGAAGGGCTCTGGAGCTGCCCGGACCCTTCGGAGAGGGGAGTCAAGTGGCTGAAGATGCTCCGGCTTTCCCTTTCGCTCTCAGAAAGGTGTTTCTGAGCTCTCTGGCAGCTACTGTGCAGTTCGGCTGGGCGCTGCCGCTGCTGAGGGAGATCCCGAGGAGACGCCCTGAGTCACCGCGCTGCCGCGGCGCAGCCGGCTTGGATTCCATGCTAATCGCTGCCGGCTTTTCCTGATCGGGACCTCGGAGCAAGCCTCCGCTCTGGGCTCCGTCCCTGTCTTGGCCGCGCTGGGAAGAGCTGCAGGTGCACCTTAGCCAGTCAGACCGTTTCCGTAGGACGTAGGCGGCGGCGTAGCCTGGCTGCGGAGGGAGGCGGTGCGTGCCTGTGGCCTGGAGAAGGGAAAAGGGGGCGCGCGGCAATTTAATTGTGCGGCGGGCAAGTGCCATGGCAGCAGCTGAGCCGCTTTGCAGGAGCAGGTCGGACGTGGTCTCGGCCCCGGCTCGCATCGGAAAATGAGGGTTGCAGAGCTGGCAGCAGTCGCACGGTCGCAGGACCGATCCCTGCTGCATGTCGGTCGCTGGAAGCGGTTCGGTGCGGTCTGGAAGGGTGACCCAACGCTGTCACGCTAGCTGAGGCAGCCCTTGGGGACCCCTGACTGGAGCCCCTGCTGCCAAGGTGAGCCTCCCTGGGAGGCCAAACAGCCCGTTCCCAGCGCGCTGCGGGAGGGCTGCGCTCCATCCTGCGCCCTGAGGACGTGTGCGGCGTTCCCAGCCGTGGCCACGGCAGAGGGAATTGGCTTCTTGCTCCTGAGTGAGGGTCGCTCCGGAAGGACGATGGGAAATACGGAGGGTCGAGCTGCGGGAGCCCATTGCCCCGCCGTGGGGTACGCGGGGGCTCTGAGATGGGACGGGACCACACGGGCTGTGCAGTTTCACTTTGCAGACCCTTTTTGGAGCTCCGGGGGGGTTGAGGCTCCTGGACTGGGCTCCTTCACCTCCAGCCTGAGCAGCTGCTGAGCTGGCAGGGACGGGGGGGGGCTGGCAGGGATGGGGGGGGCGCTGAAGCAGGAGTTTGGGGAACTCCCCTGCCTGCCTGCCCCGCGCAGCCTTGGGGAATGGTAGCCGGTGGGTCTCGGAGGAGGAATTGTTGGGGTTGCTTGGCCAGGTGGGATCTGTCCAGGCTGGTTCCCAGCCGGCTGGGCCAGGATGGGGAGCGTCAGAGGGTGATGAAGCCCCCAGCCTGGTGAGCAGGGGTAGGATGTCCCGGCAGCAAGCTGCTCCCTGCCTGCAGGAGCAGGTGCCTGCTGCGCTGCAGCGAGTTCCGAAGAAACCTTCGGTCCTGTTCAGCGTAACCAGGCAAACTGGCCCTCGTCCACGTACGTGCCTAATCCTCTTTGCTCCCTCGGGATTTGCTGCTGTGGTTGGTCTGTCGGCTGCCTTGCTGGGCACTCCGTTAAAAATCCCCTTCGTTTGTCTCTTCGCTGGCAGCCGGCGTGGCCGCTCTGGGTGCGCTCCAGGCTCTGCTGCTGCAGGGCTCCTCTTCTTTCCTGGCGCTCTCCATCCCCCTTCCCCTTCTCCCTCGTTTTCTCTGGTCTCTTATCTCACGGAGACGGTTTGTCCTGGTCTCGTACCCCGTCTGGAACCTTCTTAACTCTGAGTTAGATGAGATAAGGATAACGGGAGCGGAGCCCGGTACCCCGAGGAGCCGCCGCTGTCCCGTTGCGACAGTTTGTGCTGCGTGGTGCAGGCCTGCAGCCGTGGTGGCCGCTGTGCCCCGCGTGCGCCTTGCGCAGCGGCCGTGCTGCTTTAGGAAGCAGTGGTATGGTGTGGAGTTGTGTGTTTACTGGAAGAAAAGATTTTTTTTTTTTTTTTTTTTTTTGTGTGGGAATGGGGGAGCTGCTGAGAAGAATGCTAAGCCCCGCTTAGCGCAGCTGGAGCCGTGGGGGCCCCGGCATCGCCCCAGCGCTGCCAGCCGGCGCTTTATTGTGGAGCGGTTCTGCGGCTGCCGCGCTGCGCCGGGGTCAGTTACTCCCCACTGCTTACGCTCCCGTCTGCGTCCCCGCTCGTGTGTTCCAGCTGCTGTCTCCTGGTACGAGGAGTTCCAGCGGCTCTACGACACCATCCCCTGCGTGGAAGTGCAGGCCCTGAGGGAGCACAGCGACCAGGTCTTGCACCTCAGCTTCTCCCACTCCGGCTGTTTGTTTGCGTCGTGCTCCAAGGACTGCACCGTCAAGGTAAGGCGGTGGCGTGGGTTTAGCGGGGCTCCGCCGTTAGGGAGTGCTGAGAGGAGAGGTTTGCCAGGCGGCCCCGGGCTCGGGCTGAGTTCTTCTCGAAGCCGCAGAACTAATGGCTCTTGCAAACGTCGCCTGGAGGGCTGCGGGTTCCGGCTCCGGCCCACGTGAAGCCTGGCCCTGGTTGCTAGGAGAAGCCCTGCTCTCCAAAGTCTGCCTTTTTCTGGCGGGGGAATTGACAGGGAAATGGGGGCTGGAAGGCCCCATTTATTATTTATAGTATTTTTTTTTTCTTTTCCTGGTGAATGCTGGCAGCACAGATAAAGTGAAATCACTCTCAGGCTTCTCAGCAGCTCCCTGACCGTTTGTCCGTCTGTTTATAGATCTGGAGCAATGAGCTGGAAATCTCCCTGCAGCACAGCTCCAACATGAGGCCATACAACTGGAGCTACACGCAGTTCTCCCAGTTCAACTCCGATGACTCCCTCCTCCTGGTGTCGGGTGTCTTTGTGGGGCCCCACAACTCCTCCTCAGGAGAGATTGCCGTGATCAGCATGGGTAACCGCTCCCCTGAGCTTCGCCGGGGCCTCCTGGGAGCTGCGAAACCGCGGGTGCTGGGGTGCTCTTCCTCTCTGGGTGCGCAGTGGCCTTGACCTCCGCTTGTCCTTCACCGCAGTCGCTGTTTGCTAGGGTGGGCTCCGGTCACCGCGCTGTCAGCTAAAGACCCTCGAGTGGCGCCGGTCCCACCCTGCGGTCTCGCGTGGCTTTCCAGGGTGCGTTTATCCGGGCCTGTTTCACCTGCTGTGCCGCAGTTGCGTTATCCCTCGCTGTCTCTGCGACAGTCTCACCGGGCCAGAAATCAAGGAGTGCTGCTAAGTGCGCGGCTGTCCCGCTCGGAAGGGCCCTGGGCCCCAGGGGCGGGAGCGAAGCAGCTCCGTACGCGTTTGACTTGTTCTCGCCCTTGGGGCCTTGCTTTGGGCCGCGCTTGGAGGAAGGCTGTGAAGTTGGATCGCACTCTGGTCTGGCCCTGCCCTGGCTCCCCTTTAATTTTTATTTCCCTTGTGCGTGCTCTCCCTGCGCGCCTCTGAGGAAGGGCGAAACCATCTCTCTCCGTACAAGCGACCGGGGCTGGATGTGGGTTGGGCAGGGCCCGCTCAGCTCGCGCTCCCGCGGAGACTTGAATCCACTGCCCGCGTCTTCTGCCACGGTTTCTCCCTTGCCAGGAGCCGTCGCCTCACTCTCCTGTTTCCCCTCCCTTCCAGAGAACTTCACGCTCCTTTCCAGGGTGAGGAATAAACCCTATGATGTGTTTGGCTGCTGGCTGAACGAAACCAACTTGATATCTGGCAATCTGCATCGGATCGGGCGCATAACCTCCTGTTCTGTGCTGTGGCTGAACAACGCTTTCCAGGTGAGGGGCCTTCGTTCCGGCTCCGCGCGCAGTGCAGTTTCCCGCTGACTCCTGGGGGAGGAAAAGCTGCGGAGGAGGTGTGAGCAGGGAAGAATGGCCCAGTCCTCCTGTCCTCCCTGTTTGCCTTCTCTGAGTTGCCCTCAGGAGCTTGAGCTTGAGGCAACCCTCCTGTGAGGTTTCCCCACGCTCGGCGTTGTTCCCGCTGCAATATTCCGACTCTGCCCTCAGATTCTGTTAACTCCTGCCCCGTTAACGGGGATGAGGAGTTGACTGCAGTGCCCCAGGGCTTGCGTTGCTCAGCAGGACAGCGTTTGAACCACCGTGGGCTTTCCGAGGTCCTCGATCCTATGAGGGTGGGCCAGGGATGGCCGTAGTCCGGCCTGTGTCCGAGCAGTGGCCGTTCTCCTGGTTGGCAGCTCAGTGCTTTGTTCCCGGGAGCCGGAGGCGGCTGCGAGGCTGAGCTCCGTCGTGCTGTTCTTGCGGACGTTTCTGTGGGCCGTGTGCTGTGATGAGACCTGGAGATCAGTGTGCAGTGGCCTTAGACTGCTCGTCGGCTGCTTGTTGATTCTCTGGCACTCGTGCTGCTCGGATGCGTTCCTCTTCCATTTTTTGTCGCTGTCTCAATGTCACAGCTGCGCATCCTGGCGTTTTGTGTTTGTTTAACGTGAACAATTGATGCTGAAATCCTCTGGTAGCAGAGACCCTTCCCCTAACCACACCTCTGTGCCGAGCTGACGCCACAGCGTTAACTCCTCCACCTACAAGAGGCGAGGAAGGACCTTGCCCGCTTCGACAGGGAGCGCGGACGCGTGGCCACGGCCTGTCAGAGCTGTTCGGCGGGAGGAGACCCGCTGCTCGCGTCCCGCAGCCAACGGCCAGGCTGGCCCCACTGAGGGGTGCAGCCGCGCTTCAGGAGCACGGAGCTCCTCTGCCTCCGCCGCTCTGGGCCAGCGGGATGGCACTGCATGTTCCCCTGGCTCCATGTTTCCCAGCTCTCTGCCTGCAGGAGCGTTCCGTCTTGGTGCGCCCGCCTCCAGGCTGGGAAGGAGCGCGGCCCGGCTGGCTCTTGGGGCTCTTGGTTTGTGCTGTGGGAGCGACCCTCCAGTGACCCTCCGTTCCCACTTACTTTTCCCTTCTGCTTGCAGGGCATAGAGTCTGAGAATGTGAACGTGGTGAAGAGGCTGTTCAAAATCCAGAACCTGAATGCCAGCACTATCCGGACCGTGATGGTGGCTGACTGCAGCCGCTACGATTCCCCAGACCTGCTCCTGGACTACGAGGAGCAGCTGGCTGCTTCTTCCACCTCCACCTGCCCCGTCTTTGACCTGGGCAGTGACAGCGAGGAAGAGGAGGCCAAGCTCAAACAGACTCCGGAGCCAGCAGCGCAGGAATTGCCGGAGGAAGGTGGGGTGACAGCAGAGGACGGGCTGCAGCAGTTCTTCGATGATATCATGGAGGGCCGCGTGCGACCGGCCATGACCGAGACCGAGCTGGAGACAAAGGTGGCTGAGCTGTTCGTACGCAACAGAACTAAACCGCCTGAGCTGAACCTGCTCTCCACGGACAGCAACAGCAAGACAAAATACTTAATCTTCACCACAGGATGCCTCACCTACTCCCCACACCAGATAGGTAAGGCTGTGGTCTGAGCCCCGGGCCCACCGGCCACCCCTGGGCTGTGGGCTGTGGCTACGCTCTGGCCAGACGAGAAAGTCACGGCAAGGGCTTGGGCGGAAGATCGGGAAGGAGCTCCTGACGTAACACCGTCAGCGCGAGTCGTGCGCAGGCCGGGGGATGTGAAGGGCAGCAATTGCCCTGGTAGGGGCGCGTGGCGGGGCCTCCGTCCCCCTGTCTGTGGGGCTGGAGAGGGCGTCGGGGTGAGACCGGCGTCGGGGTGAGACCGGCTCGAGCAGCTCGGAGTTCACGTGCCTGTTGCTTGCGCAGCACCGCTCAGCTCTGCGAGTCGGCGCCCTGCCCGCGCCCGTGCTTTCTGCCTGCCTAAGTCAGGAGCGCGACCCGGATGGAGCGTGGCTCTACTGCGTGCTCCCTCTGCGGCTGGCTCCGCGGACAGAAGCGGCGGGCCTTGGCCCGCGTCCGGGCGCGTGGCGGGCCGTCTGCCCTGACGCAGCACTGTCAGCAGCGCTGCGTCTTGATCCACTGGGCTGAGCAAGCACCGCCTCGCAGGCCGGGGCCTGCAGCGCACGAAGGCAAAGCGTGGCGCCACCGACTTCCAGCGCAGCCTGGCTGCTGCGCATCGATGCGATCTCACCTGATCCGCGGCACAAAAGCGCTTGTGCAGGAATTTCCTTGTGAGCCTCTGTCTCCCTTGTGCCGGTGGCAGGCTTGAGTCACGGGCGAAGCCGCCTGTTCCGCTGACTTGTGCGCGCCCGGGCCACGTAGCTGAGAGCTGCAGAAGTGAGGCAGAGGATGGTGGCAAGCAATGCCGGCTGGGCTGAGGAGTGAAGGTCCTGAGCTGCTCAGGTTCAGAGGCAGTGATGTCGTGAAGGGTCTCAGACTTGAGGTGCAGCTGGCGTCACCCCGACCTTGCTGGCCCGCGGGAGAGAGCTAAAATGAAGGGCGTGTTGGGCCGCGGTTCCCTCGGAGGCGATGGGATGGGCTGTCGTCCTCTTGGATTAAGCCAGGAGCTGCTGAGGCTCATAGGTGTCCTCCAGAAAGCCGTTGCAGATGGTTTGTGTTTGGGACCTCTGTCTAGAGCTGGGAGAGAGGGCCTGACCCCACAGCACGTGTGTCCCTCAGGAAGTTCAGAAGCTGTGAAGCACTTGAGCCCAGTTTGGGTTTAAAGCCTTGCGCTTTCTGGGGCGGGCCCTCACCTCGCTGGACAGTGGCGGGGGCAAACCCTGTCCCAGCCAGGGCGTCTGCTGGCCTCTCCCAGGATACCGCGGGAAATGGCCCAGCCCAAGGATTCGTTTGGGAGAAAAACTGTTCTGCAACCAGAGCATCTCCTGGGCCAGCACACCTTCCTCGTGCTGCGGAGCGCACCGTGGGCCGGGCCCGCAGCGCGGCGGGGCTGCAGCAGTTCAACCTCCCTGAGCGGGGTTGAACTTACGGGCGCGTCGCTGATGGGCAGCGTCCCGGCCAAAAATGCTGCTCACGAGGGCTTGAGGGAGCCTGGAGGGGACAGCAGCCCTGTCCCGGCCCCTGGCTGGAGGGGGCAGTTCTCCTCTCTCAGTGGCACCACGGGGAGCCCCTTCTTAAAGCCTGGGGCCGGCCACCGCCCCGCTGCCTGCTGGCAGCAGCCTGCAGAACTGCCTGCTTCTGCTTTCTGTCCCCAAGGGATTAAAAGGATCCTGCCCCATCAGATGACGACTGCCGGGCCGGTGCTGGGGGAGGAGAGGCGCTCGGATGAGTTCTTTGACTCGCTGGACCACGTCATCGACATCCACGGGCACATCATCGGCATGGGCCTCTCCCCTGACCACAGGTGAGCGGGGCGGGGCGGCGGCGCTGGCTTCGGACGCTGCGGGGGTGGGCGACAGCGCTGAGGGGCTTTGAGGGGTGAAGAGGGGAAGAAAACGACTGCAGTGGATGATGCAGGCTGCCTGCACAGACCGCTCTGCTCTTCCGCATCCTGTTTATCTCCTCGTGCTGGTGGCAGGTGCGGCCCAAGCGTCTCGGCGGATCTCGGCAGGATCGTTTTCCTCCCCGTGCGCCGCTGAGCCCGGTTCAGGATAGCGGCAGGCGAGGAGCGAAGGAGCTGCTCACAGCAGCAGGTCTCGTTCCTGAGGCAGATCGATCCGCCACCAACCTTAGAGTTGGATTTATTGGGATCAGACAGGCTGGATCTAGCCCCTAGGGCCCACCAGCTCAGTTGTGGTGACCCCCTCCTTTCCAAAGGGGGCAGAAAGCGGTTTCAGCAGCGTGTTCCCACGTTCCAGCCTGGATTTCAGTGAGCAGAGCTGCAGGCTTGCTGAGGACCTGAGAAACTGCTCAGTCCCTGGCTGCTGCGCGTTTACAGCCGGGCTCCGGGAGCGCTGTAGCGCGTGAGGAGGTGCAGGGTGACCCCTCTGCTCCCTTCCCCAAGGTACCTGTACGTGAACAGCCGTGCCTGGCCTCGGGACTGCGTCATCTCCGACCCCATGCAGCCTCCGCCCATCGCCGAGGAGATTGATCTGCACGTGTTCGACCTGAAAACGATGAAGGAGGTGAAAAGAGCCCTCCGCGCGCACCGGGCCTACACGCCCAACGAGGAATGCTTCTTCATCTTCCTGGATGTCAGCAAGGACTTCGTAGCAAGGTGCGTGGCTGTGGGGCGGGCAGGATGCCGGCCCTGTGTCCGACAGGGCCTCGGGGCCGGCACTGCGGGATGGCTTGTGTGAGCAGCGCTGGTCCGCGTGCCGGAAACGCCGGGGTGCTGTGAGCGGCGTGGGAAACGGGAGGTTTGTACGGAGTGGAGGGACTGAATCAGAGGGTGCTGGTAGAGGTTGCCTGCTGTGGTCCTGCTGTGAAATCAGTGAGGAAAGGGGAAATTTGGGCTGTGGCACGTTTGGCAGCAGGTGGCAAATGCAGCGGCGGGTGCATGGGGCGAGCTGAGGGGGCTCTTCAGACAGCGCTGGCTCCCAGAGGGAGCTCACGGGTGGGGGGGCTGCAGATGGAGGTGGGGGCCTCTGGCCGGGCTGGGGCACCCTCTGCCCCCGTCCGCTCAGGTGGGAGCGGCAGGTTCCTGGGGCTGCTGGGGCCTCCTCCTTAGCGGTGCCTTGTCCGCTGCAGTGGGGCGGAGGATCGCCACGGCTACATCTGGGACCGGCACTACAACATCTGCCTGGCCAAACTGCAGCACGACAACGTGGTCAACTCGGTGGCGTTCAGCCCGGTGGAGCAGGAGCTGCTCCTGACCGCCAGCGACGACACCACCATCAAGGTGTGGCGCTCCCCTCGCGCCGTGCGCGTCCGGCAGGCCAGGAAGCCCAGGCCCAGGAAGCTGCTCTTCTCCTGGCTCATGAACCAGAAAAGCTGAACCCAGGTACACCTGCTCCTGCAGCTTCCTCACTGCAGCCACCTCCTCTGGAGCTTGCAGAGCTGTGAGCCCTGCACAACAGAGACCAGCGCTGGGCACCCGCATCCCATGCGCCTGGCTGGGAGGGCCCCTGGCAGCGGGAATTGCGTCCGCTTCAAAGACGGAACGGAAGAGCCCAGGGCCCGTTCCTGGGCCTGGCGGGCAGCAGCCCAAGCTGGTCGCTGCAGGGTGGGCTCCCCACGGCTTCTCACGAACGCTGCCACTTGGTCACCGCTCTCTCTGGGCGAGCTCTGGTCTCCAAGAACAGACCGCAGCACGTCCGCGGTGCTTGTACTGCGAGCCTGGGCCGTGGCTGGCCTGGCTGAGAGCCACCGGCGGCAGAGCTCGGGGCAGAGGCCGCGGTGCAGTGCTGCGCTGCCTCACCGCAGGACGATTTTACGGTAGTGGTTTTATTAACGTACGTTTGTCCCAAACCTCCACAGGCAACTTGTCTGGCTGCTGGGTATGGTGAGTGCCTCCTCCCATGCGGCATCTCGTCCTGGAGGGTGGCAGGGCTGGGGGGTCTGTTTTGGGGGGCACAGCCCGTGCCCTGTGGATGCCTTCTGTTTGCAGCTACACATGGACATCGCTGGTTTACAGACTTGAGAGCGGGGAGGGCTGGTGGTAACACGGTGCTGGCTTTGCCTCCGTCTTCCTTTGTTAAGCAGCACTTAACTACGCAGTGGCGTTGGTGACGTATTTGTCCTAGGGATGCTGCTGTCCCTGCCCCCGCGGGCAGCGTGAGGATGGCTAGCGGGTCTTGTGGTCACCTCCCTCCCACGCTACTCAAGATGTGGCACTTTAGGTTCTCTTGGTGTGCTCTCCGTGAACAGGGGCAGGCACCCATGGGTACGCGGGGGAACGCGGCTCTCCTGGGCCCGCAGCGACAGTTCAATAAGCTTCCTTCCCCCCGTGCTCACTCGCCCTGGGTGCGGTGTTTGGCTCTTCCCAGGACCCCTCAGAGCGGGGAGCTGGCTCACTGGAAGCAATTACGAACTCGCCGGTGTCTACTCTGTGTCTGTCCCTGAGGCTTTTCTCCCTCCAGCGGGCACCCAAATGGGAGAGTCTAAAATTAAGCTCCTAATCTTGACTTGGCCTGCGTGGCTGGGCCGGCGGTGCCCTGGGGAGCCGCAGTCACTCCTGAAACGGGGGCTGAGGCTGCAGGGGGAAGGGAGCCGTGCCAGCGTGTCAGGCCACCCCTGGGGACAGCTGTCCGTGCCACTCGCAGCCATGGGTTGCAAACAGACGTAACGGAGGCCGCAGCTGCTGTCTTGATGCGCGCTGACGGCTTTAACGGCTCCCGCCACCCTGGGCAGGAGGGTTTGCGCTCTCCTTCTGCCGTGCCCGTGGCTTTAGCCAAACCCCCTGTACTCAGGTTTTCTGTCGTCGGAGAACTTCCACGAACGAGAGCGTCCTTTGGGGGGTGTGCACGCAGGACCCCCAGCCAGCTCTGCACAGCAAAGGAACAGCCTCTCCCTTCCCTCGAGAGCGTGAGATCTGTTCTCCCTTGGCTCAGCGGAGCAGTGAGCGAGGCGCGGAGGGTTTATGTTTATGTTTGTCCTGAGTTGTGCTTTTCACTATGGCATCGAATAAATATTCTGCTAAAGCACATCTGCAAGGGGAGTTTGGTTCTGCGCGCTGTTCTGGGGAGGCACAACTGCAGCCAGGCGCGTCGCAGGGCCGTGCCTGCACCCCCGGCGTGCTGCAGCAGCAGCTGACCAGCTTGGAGCTTCCTGCCCGGGGCTGTGCAGCGCAGGCAGCGAGCTGTAATGCAACAGGAGCGAGGCAGAGCATCGCCCAAATTCTCTTTGCCCTGGAGGAGGTGGGGACAGCCCTGTGCAGGGGAGCAGCAGCTCACTGCAGCCTCGGGAAAGCTCTTCTCTGCCAAGGCTGCAGCATCCTGGCGTCTCTAATTGGCTTCTAATTTTTTCGAAGCACGGAGCAAGGTAGGAATTGCTGTGCTGCAGCAGCAGCATGAGCCGCAGCGCCGGGGTCCCCTTGCAGCCTTTTGCGAGCCTGGTGCAGCTGCCCCGGCGCGATGTGGAGGGGCCAGGCCACCTTGGGTCCCCCTCCTCTTTGTCCCTTCTGCAGCCACGCGTGTAGCGGCAGCCATGCCGCTGCTCCACCGCCCCTGTCGTGGTGGATTTGCCTTTCCAGCTGCGGTGAAGCTGGCCGGGCTGCGCTGTGCCTGCTCCTGGCAGCCCGGTGCCCTGCTCTGCAGGCAAAGCTCCAGCAGCCAGGCTGGTGTTCCCCCCCCACACCCCTCCCAGCTGCTCTGTCTCTGCTCCTGCACCCCCTCTCTGGAAGCCGCAGCACTGGCATGGGGCAGGCTGCAGTGTTTCTGCAGGGTGGCAGTAGCTGGGGAAAGGTCCCAGCACAGAAATAACCCTCCCCCGCTCCACTTCCACCCCGTGCTGCGCTGCAGCCCCCGTGTCCCAGCATTACACACCACCAGTGCTCTTCCAACAGCTTTTATTAGTGCTTGACCATGCTACCTCCTGAACGAAAAACAAAAACAACAAAAAAAAAACCCAACCCACAAAACTTACTTCACAGTGCCAGGCTGAGATGGGTGTTAGATGATAGCTGTGGTCAAAAGAAAGAGAAAAAAAAAAAACCAAACCACAAAAATCCAGCTTGTGCCGCAGTGCCCATCCATGTGCCGCCGTAGCCTGCCCGCAGCGCACAGGCTGCTGCAAGGGATGTGCTCCGACGCGCACTGCAGCTGCTCCACAATGCAAAAGGACCAGGGAGCGTTGTCAGCACCACCGCTGCCTCACCCTGGCCACACGCTGGCAGACAGGAAAGCCCACAGCACGTAAAAGCTTCCGCTGCAGGGGCTGCCGCGCCGTGCTGCTGCCATGCCCCCACGCAGGGCAGAAGGGGCCAGCCCGATCTGTGCTCGCAGCACGGGCTCTCCCACCCCCCGCTCCCATGCACCTGCTGGGGCAGGAGGACCAGCACCCACCCCCAAAACTGCCCAGCCACCCCGCTGTGGCCACGGGGTTCCCAGCACCCCAAGAGCAGAGACATAGCAACCCAAAGCTCCCCGCCCCCGTACAACACACAATTCCCAGCCCCTACCTGAGCCGAGCTGATTTTCCCTTCCCCTTTCCAGGCCTTTCCCAGCCTCCGCGGGGCTGAGCACTGCCCTTGGGCCAGGCCCTGGAGAGCTGCTGCAGGGAGGAGCAGGGCTGGGGCTTTGCTAGGATTTTTTTTTTTCCTCCCACAGTAACAGGCTGAGAGTCACAACACAGGGCTTGATCCATCCCCAGGGACAGGCTAGAAGGGGGCTTGTGCGGAGGAAGGGTCCCACTGCGCCTCTCCCCCCTCTGAGAAGAGCTGCAGGCCCCTGCGAGGGGCTGCTGCAGGTGGCCACGCACCCCCTGCCCCCGCGAAGAACGAGGCAGGCGCCCGCCTGCACCACAGCCCTCCCCTCCTCCCAGCCCACCCTGCCCGCCCGGCACCCCCACCCTGGCATAGCCTCCAGCCCCCCGCTCCTGCTGAGGCAGCGGAGCCTGCCCCCAGCCACGGCCTCTGCGCACACCAGGGACGGCAAGATCCACACGGAGAATCCCAGTTCAGCGCCCGCCGACACGCAGGGAGAGCCCCCCGGCCAGCACAGCACCCGTGGGTGCAGGAGGGTCAGCCCAGGTCGGGGTCCAGCTCTGCTACCCACCAGCCTGGAGAAGGACAGCAGGCACCGGGAATGGGGACACCCCGAACCACCCCAGGTCCGGGCAGCGGCACCGCGCAGGGAGCCGGGGGACAGCCAGCATCCCTGGCCCCACGGGGGCAGCCGTGCCGGAGCAGAGATGGAAGCAGAGCACAAGCAGGGTGGGCTCTGCGCCCCTCAGGCAACAAAGCCTCTCCGGGGGCACGGCTGGATGCTGCCGTGGGCACGGGAAGCAGAGGCCACAAAGCCTCAGAAGTGGCAAACTGCCCGTCTGGAGTTACAGCCACCGCTCCCGAGGGACCAGCCAGCCCCACACAGGGACAGGGCGGCAATTCCTCCACCAAAGAGACCTCGCGGGAGCTGAACACGCGCTGCCCAGAAAGGAGCAGCGCCAGGAGCCCAGGGGCAGGAAGGGGACGGCGTCACCGGGGGACTTTCCAGCCATGCCAGGTCCCGTGCAGGTGGCTGGAGGCTCAGCGAGGGGCCAAGCAGAGAGAGAGCTCCAGTGCAACGCCCAGGAACTGGCAGGCACGCCGCTTCCAGAGCCGTGGGAACAACGGGTGAAAGCTGCCGCTGGTGGGCAGGGGCTGGCAGCAGCCGCTCAGCACACATGCGGACGAGAGACACGGCCACGGGGGCGAGAGCGCCCACGCAGCTGGACGGCAGCAGCGGCGCGGGCACAGACAGCAGCAGGGCAGCCGTAGAACGCGCTGGGACGGCAGGTGCACCGTGAGTGTGTGAGTGAAGACAGCTTCCAGCGCTGCCGCCATCGCGTCCGGCCCACCGCTGCTCCGGCACGGGCTGGCTGAAAACCTGCCTGGGGTTCTCGGGGTTCCGGGGGCTGAAGCCCTGCACCAAGCCCCGGGTCACCCTGCTCTCCTGGGACAGGACGGGCCGGCTCCAGGGGAAATCCACTTCTCTTTCACCACCGGCACCCCCAGGCTGCCCCCCCTCTCCCTCCCAGGCAGCGGGCACTGCCTGCCCTGCCCTGCGCTCCCAGCACGCTGCGCAGAGCGCAAACCGCCCAGCAAGGGCCAGATGTGGGGTACCGCCCCCCCGCCTGCCGCACAGCTCGGTTCTGCACCCCTCTCTGCAGGCACAGACGGCACCAAAACCGCGGCAAAACCTCTCACCCCACTCGCACCACGTCTGCCACGCACCCTTCCCCTGCACCGGGGCACAGAGCAGCCAGCAGCGCCGAGCAGCAGCACCCGTGACACACAAAACTTCCAGGAACACAACGATCTCTGACGGAAATCCTGGATGGCTGAGCCAAACATCCACGCCAGGTGGTGCCTGGGCAGGCCAAACCCTTGTTTTACTACAGAGCACTGAGGACTAAACTGGTAGAGCAAGAACTGCACTGGTTTCCACTGGGAGCCCAGACAGCAGCAGTTCAGACACCCAAGTCCCTGTTGGAGATGTCACACCCCGCAGACCGTGAACGTCCACCCACACCTCTTCTCAGCGACGGCGTCTCTGACACCAGGGAAGAGGGTTCCCATCACACGCCTCCTTTCCGCTCAGACCGAAGGTCCCTTTTTGGGAAGGGCTTTTCTCCTTCCACTTTTTTGCCACCCCCTCGCTCCGAGACCTGCCTGAAGTGCAGCGCAAGAGGAGGAGGCCCCGGTCAGGGCTGGCTCCGCGTTCACTGCTCCCGGAGGTGAGGAGGGTTAGAGGCCCGTGAGATCAACGATGGCTTTAATAAAGATGGCGTCATCACGCACGTAGGAGTTCTTGGCTTCCATCACAGAGACGGGGCAGAAGAGGGGGCAGCCGCTGGCAATGTTCATCTCCGTGATGGGTCGCTGGAAGGAGGAGGATGTCACGTCGGGTCGGAAGGCATCAATGATGTGCTCCCGGTTGTTCTGATCCAGGAGCATCAGGGTGACCTGCGGGGAAACGGGAGAATACAGGAGAGCAGCTGAATAAAACGCACGCGGAAACCCAGCCCGGTGACCTGCTCACCTGGAGCCTGCGAAACGTGCAAGCACCAACGCAATCACAGCCACCTCGCGTGCCTACGCATCTGAGAAACGCCTTACAGTAGGGTCAGTGAGAACGTCACCTCCGTGGCGTTCTGCAGACACCTTCCCGCGTCCTGCCCCGTCACCGGAAACTTCTGTGTGGCAGCACGGGGCTGTCGGCCCAACTCAGAGCCTGCAGCCGGCCGGCGCGGCGTTGGCTCCCAGCACCAGTCCCCCACGCAGGCATTTCATCAAGCCCGAGCGCTGGCCCCCTGCGAAGAAAGGCAGCCCCTCTCTCCGCGTCGGTACTGTGCCTGCTCAGCCCTGAAGCGTCTCACGAGCCCGCCACGTCGAGGAACACCAATCCGAGCTTCTGACACCGAGGGAGCACCAGCTGCACCCTGAGTACCGAGGCCACAACAACCTCCCCTCACCCCGAATTCACGCAGAGGCTCTGCTCCCTTCCCAAACATGCTGCTGCTCTCCCACCACAGCCTCTGCCGCTTCACGCCCCTGCCCTGCGGCATGCGTGGTGCTGCCAGCGTGACTGCGGAACCCCCAGGGCGGCCGACACCTCAAAGCCCTTCCTCCTCCTCCTGCTTGCCAAGGAGGCCGGACCAGCAGCGTCCAGAAGCTCAGGTGGGTGCAAAATTAGAGAGGCACACTGCTGGGCACAGCGGCTTTGTCCCAAACCCACCTTCTGGTTGAAGGGCCACCGCAGAAGTGCGTCGTTGGGTCCTTTCATGACCACAAAGAACAGGGACAGATGGGTCCCACGCCCGGTGCCGTCCCCATTCAGGTAAACGCGCAGGCACATCTTGTAGCCATACTTGCTCGTGTAGAAAGCTATCAAAGAGTTGCAAACAGATACAGTGAGCATCAACCCCAGCAAAGCCTGGCACCAACAGGTTCCTCTGAGGACTCTGACGTGCGGATCCTGGAAGAAGCCAGGACTTAAAATACCTGCACCACAGCGGTGGTCTGGAAAGCCACCAGCAAAGGTCAGATGCCATCTCAGATCAGCCAGGAGACAGCCCAAGGGCAGGCAGGCACTAGCCCCCGCTCTAGCCAGGACGCAGAGCGCTGCGGCACAGTGCAGGGCGCCGGCCGGCCCCTCGGGCTCTCCCAGCCCACGGCACAGGGACGAGCGCCCCAGGCAGAGCCCGAAGCTGGAGCTGTGCCGGGGAGCTGGGCGCTTTCCGCTGCGTCCCCCCGCAGAGCCGCCAGCTGTGCCGCACACAACTACGAAAGGAGCTGCAGTCCATGGCAATAAAGCTGACGAGCGGGAATGAAACCACCCTCCAAAAAAACCAAACCTGCCTGGGGGTAGAACATCCTCAGCGCTCCCTGCACCCTCTCTGTAAGCTGCCTGCCGCTGGTGGGGGAAGAGGCTCACGCAAGCGAGCTCCGGTCTCCTGTCAGGATCCCAGCTGCTCTGCGCGGTGTGGGATCTGGGATCTCAAGCTCTCTCCTTCTCCAGCAGTTCTGGGAATGCCCATGTTGTGATACCAGACTCGTGCAGGGCCACAGAAATACATCTCAGAAGGGGACCTGCCACAAACCCCCCTCTCACAGCAGCATGGAGCAGGAGATCACAGACAGCATTTTACTGCAGGACTCGGTGCCGTTTGTGAGCAGGCAGACGAACGACAGCAGCAATACCGCGCGCTTCCACAGGGCAAGGAGCAAGAGAGCAGGGCTTTGCCACTGCTCCCTCCTGACACTCCCCAGCTCATTTCCTCCGGTCCTTCCTCTCCGCCTGCTTCCCCAAAGGCTTTCAGGGCAGACGCCACCCTTGCTAGCCACCCTTGCTAGCCCAAGCAGCACATTGCCGCCGCCCACCTGGGGCTTCTCAGCACTCCTGGAACCCTGTGCATGTAAAACCAGGCAGGGAACCGGAGGAACGACGGCCCCAGAGCAGCGGGAGTACCCAGGAAAAGGCACCCAGTGCTAAACGCCTTGCGCACCACGCCGCCAGCTCAAAGCGGCGAGCTGGGCATCCTGCAAAGGCGAAGCATGCGCCGCCCGGCACCTGACAGCCAGCAGCGGGCGGCTTTCCGGCAGGAGCTTGGCTTCGGACCGTCCTGGTTCACAAACCCTGCTCGTGAGGACCTGCTTTTTTGAACTCTTCACAAAATCCCGTGCCAATCAACGCGAGTGAGCGGTAACTCTACTTCCTTCGCTTTGTTCTAACACTGACTGCAGTTGGTATTTCCTCGCCTTTACATTAAATACAAAACAATCAATCATGCTCATTTCCCTTTTTCATCCCATTTACAACCTAGACCTCTCTCCTCCCAGCTGACTCCACGTGAGGCTGAACAGCACTACTCTATCTGCTTCATGTTCTAAGGTAAAAAAAAAAATCCCTCCACAAGAAACATTTGTTTCTCAGCCTAATTTTCTCAGCTAAAGCCGCACCAGGACCGAGGATCTCTCACAACACAACACAATCAGCTACCACAGGAAACAAGGCCTTGTACTTTACACTTGCAAGATTAAAAAAAAATAAAACCAAACAATCCTGCCTTTTCCAGAAGCAGCCCTGGTGTTAGGCAGAGGTAACCCTTGCCTTCCACTCCCTCCAGCCACATACAAGATTTTAATGAGCAGAGATCGATGAGCAACACAACACACAGCCTAGTGCCCCGCAAAGCAGTTTTTCCTTCGATGAAACAGTTTAGAAAAGCCCTGAGCCCTGTCACCGCTGCCCTGCCGCCGCTGCCAGGTGTGGGATGGAGACGGGCCAGCAGGCAGCACGGAGGAGGCACCAGTAACCACGGCCAAACCAGCGTCCGGACAGGCAAAGGCTCTTCCATTCAGAAAGGTTTCACTCCTCTCCATCCCTCAGGCTGACTCTGGTACTCACATCCCTCTACCAGCTGACTTGATTCTCCGACCTAGAGAAACAAATGCCACCCCCGGCTGGCATCAGCCCATGGAGGGGCCTGAGGAGCCCCCAGGCTGGGGCACGGCAAGCCGGGGTGCCCGTGGCCACAGGACAAGAGTGGGCTCTGCCCAACGTCTCCCGCCAAACCGCAGCCTCAGGAGGCGCCAAGGCCAAGCAGCTCTCGCGCACGGCGCAGGAGATGGACAGGATGCAAAATTCAAGGTCCTCTCTCCAAGCCAGACCAAAGAGGTTTGAAGCAGACCTGTCCACTCTGGGCAAAGGAGGGAAGTGCTGCCCTTCCCGAAGGGCACAGAGAGCAGGGGTTTTCCACGGCCACGGCTGACGTTTACAAGGAAATGCTAACTGCATGCACACAGTTTCAGTAGCAGTTTAGTTCCCCTCAAGAAGGGAATCCCTTTTTTGCTTTCAGTTGCTCAAGAGAAAGAGGACTCTGAGCAGCCTTCAGCCAGAAAACAGATGTAAAAATAGTTTTAAAAATTAAATTGCTTTTATCTTGTGGCCTAGGCACAGCCTGCTTTTCACACCAGGAGGCAGGTACGGGGTGTGCACTCCAGGGTTGCGTGCAGCTCAGCGCGTTTTGGAAAAGCTCTCCAGCACACTCCAATCTACGCAACTCCTGCTCTGGCAAGCACACCCTCCCTTCCCCAACAGTTCTGTCGCGAGGTCAGCTCCTCACCAAGCAATGAAATTGCGCGAAGAGACGGTTTCATCTTACAGCTGCAAACCTGGGGAGTGCTTTCACAAGCAAACAAGCCAGATCATAACCTACTGCTTGCTCACTGCTAAGATTTTATTTTTTAAGACCAGGAGGAACAGTGCTGGGCTGGGGCAGCTCTGCAAGGAGTGCCCCTGCCTCTGACAGACATTCAAGCACTTCCCTTTGTATGGTTTGGGCTTTACTCAGACACCATCTCTTGCAATGTCATGCTTTGGGCACTAAAATATATTTCTGGGGCACTAATATAGATTTCTTCCCTTCCATAATCATTTTAATGCTGGTTTTATGGTCTCCAAGTATTTTAATCCTAACTAAAACATTATGCAGGGCTATTCTGGAGCTGAGAGGGTTGCATTCTCTGTTATGAGGAATTAAAAAGGTCTTCTGCTATAAAAAAGCACCTCTTTCAGCAGAGCAGTTTCACCTAGCCCAATGCTGAAAAAAAAAAAAAAAAAGTTTCAGGCTGCACAAGGAAAAGGAGGTAGAACAGAAGTACATCTGAACGGCCAGCACCTCCCCTGCTAAGGGCACCTCTACAAACCCCACACCCAGCTGAGACACAAAAGGCTTTTGCAATGTTGAAAATCTGTGGGCAATAACCTGGAGAGAAGATCGCAGGAGAGCGGCCTGTTATTGCTTCCTGACGTTTCCTGGCAAATTCTGTTATCTTCCAGATGAAAACACCATCGTAGGTGGAAGCTTCCATGTTGCGAATCTTTTCCTCCATCTCAGCCATGGCCAGATCCTTGAGGCCAATGCTCCTCTCCAGCTGCCGGACCTGCTCAGTGGGACACACGGTGCAGCCTGGTTAGGAACGCGCGCTGCTGCGAGACCCAAGAGCCGGCAGACACCCGCATCCCCTTCAGGACGACTCTGTAGTGAGAGAACTTCTCCAGAATTGACAGGGATCACAGGAGGGAGAAATAAAGCACTGTAAGCCAGTTCACTGAAGCTTCCCTTTAAACCCTCTCATTCTGGAGAAGACACAACTCAGCGCTTGAGCTGGAAACTTTCCACAGCGAACGGAAAAATCCTCCCAGCGAACAGCTCCATTACGTCAGCAGCACAAGAAGTGAGGATGGGGAGAAAAAACCAAAACCCTCAGCACTGTGACAAAACTAAACTGAGAAAGAGAAGAACCTACACCCAGCCAACAAGGTCCCCACAGGGTTAGCCACTGCTTGCTGGCGTAGGGTTACATGATTTTACATGCCGAGAGCGCACAGGTACGCTGCGAACCCCCAGCTGCCAAGACAGACTGGCGGTGCCCAGCAGGGACCGTGCTGGAGCATACTGGTGGCGGCAGCTTCTTCACACCTCCAGACCGTGCCTGGCACAAGGCTGTAGTACAGCATCAATGATTACCTGCTTTTGAAAGGTCTGGAAGGTGAGCAGCCCCATGGATTCAGAGATCCAGTGAAACGCTGGGTGCTCTGTCTCTCGTTGGAAAATTTCACCGAGGAACAACATCTCGGTGTCCGCACGGCTTGATCACTAACAGAGATCTGAACGCCAGGATTGGGCACAGGCAAAAAGGATTTTAGTTCTACCTTTGGATTTGTGGAGATTCGGGGCTAGGCAGTGAAGATTTGCTAGCTAATAACACCAAGAGGAAACTGAAAGTCCCTGCTCAAAGTGCTGGAAAGCCCAAGCCAGCGGTTACACACCTTGTTACTCAGCGTTTCGATCTTCTCCTGGTCCAGTCGATGCTGCCGACTGTAGGCTTCGGCTGTCAGAGACACTCTTTCCACCTCCCGATTGAGGACGCAGACAATGTTCTCAAAGGTCACTGTTTTCCTCTCAAGGGCTTCACACCTTCCCAGCAGCTCCAGGGACCTGGAGAGCTCCGACTCGGAGCACAGAGAGTTTGCTGCCAGCAGCGGGGCGTTGTTTTGTGATGAGGAAAGGGCAGGAAGGGGCTTTATGTCTCTAGAGCCAGTCTTGAGGCTGAGCACAAAACTCAGTAGCATGTAGAGATGCTCTGCCAAACACTTGCTTTCGTGTTCTGGTAGCTTTTCGTTTTCCACCTACATGGAGAGAAACACACCCCCCACTCAGCAAGCTCAATCTATGCTGTCACCATCACAGAACAAATTCCTCCATTTCAGTTCACATTTTATATCTTGAGGTCACAACGCTAGCTTTAAATTACAGAGGGGGAAAACCAAAGAAAGATAGTTAAAAAAACTGGTTTGGGGGTGAGGTTTTTTTTTTGTTTTGTTTTAGAAATGCTGCAATGACAAACAATCACAGATGCTTAACATTTCCCCAGCTGTACACACTGTTCTGCTCTGTCTTCCTCAATTCCTTTCCAAAAGCGCTCTGTCAGAGTACTTAACAGCACCAAAGGACAAACCCTGAAATAATTCCCCCCGAGGAGGGATTTATATGAACATCACCAGCAGAAGCTGGGAAAACTAAGTTAGATGGAGAAATGCGGCCTGGCCCAAACTCCAGCAGGACAGCAGGGCACCAGATGCCCAGTTCTGTGCTACAGCTGAAAGCAGCACAACCACCACAGCCTCAAACACTCGGGGTGTTCCTCAAGGAGGAGGAGGTTTGCTTCCAAATGAAGTTCATTCTCTGGATACCCAAACTCTGCTCAGCAGGTGATGTCAAGCTCCATTTGCAAAGAGTTTGAAACACTGCTTTGTTCAAAGATCTGAAAGCAAACATCTACAGCAGTTTAGGCAACAGCAGTTTGCAGGTTGAGTCTAACACTGGAACTGAAAACAAGTCCCAAGATAAACATCAACAGACAAGCCCTTACCACCTCAGCACATCCGACAACCTCAAATCTGCAAGGCACTTTAGATCTGCCACAAGTCTTCACGTGGTCCCGAAACTAGAAAGGAAGGAGGGCAATGTTAGATCTTACGGGTCCCCAGTAGCTCCCTTTCCATCTTGCTGGTGTCTAGGAAACTGAAGACAATCTCAAGAACGCCCAAGCCACCGCTAACCACTAGGTGCCAAAGCGTGTGGTGAAATGTGGACACCACCTGCCATTAGGTATGGCTTTCACTGTAATATAAACACAGCACCGACACCTGAAGGAAGGTTTATTTCTCTTTCTCTTGACAGCTAGGAGGTCTCACTTCAAACCTTCATACGCAAGAAGGAAAGAGCAACCCGCGCAGCTACATGTCATGGACGCGGAGCAACAAGCTTCGCAGGCGTCTGGAGCAGCCCCGTGAAACGGCCGTTTAGTTCTGCGCGCTCCACGTAACCGCGGCGGGGCCACGCCGCAGCCTGGTGTCCTCACTGAGCCCCTGCACACAAACACCTCGAGGACAGAAACCTTCCCGGGGGTCCTGCAGAGCATCCACAGCAACTCCTGCGGGCCCACCCACGCAGGGGAAGACGCTCCACTGGGCCCAGCGTCCCCTTGCTGGGGTGCCAAAGGACGCAGCACCTCGGCCACCTCGTCTGGCAGCTGCGGTGAAGAGCCACGGCCAACAGCGGGTATTTCTGCAGAGAAGTGCCACGAACGCCCCGGCTGCCAAGATGACGCGTCGGGGTTCCCACGCAGTGCGTGATTAATGCTAACGAGCACTGGCACACCGTCGTCTTGGTTTTGATACACCTCTCATCATCAGATATTAGTGGTCTGTTCGGAACAACGACCACATTCCACATTGAACACCTACATCTGCGACAACAGATGTCGACTACAACTGTTCATAAACCACTTTTTAAAAAGCTTCTAATCCATCTGGCTCGCTTAATGAGTCAGGTTACTCAGAGTTACAGAGGCTAATCAACAAAAGTTTGGAGAGAAGTAAGAGAGCGCTAATATTTAAACAAAGGATGGATGCCCTCTGGGAATCCTACCAGCCCCGTCTCCGGCAGGCTCCAGCCTCCTCCTGCAGACCAGCAGATCTGTATCCCAAGCTCCCAGCACAACGTCCTTCACTGCGCTGCCCATTTTGCAGAACTCACTCCTCATCTTTTTGATGCTTCTGTCCCTCCTGCACTTTTGCAACACTACTACTAGAAATATTTGCCCGTAGCAGGCAGCACAGTTTCAGACAGAGGTGATTTTTGAAGATGATGACTTTCAGACTTTTGAGCCTTGCCCCAGGAGCCAGCAGCACGGGGACACTATAGACATGGATTCCATTACAGGATTAATTAGAAATAAATGAATTGAGCTGGAGACGGGCTGCCTTTCCATAACTGCAGCGGTGGCTGACACAGTTGCTTTACGCAGGACACGAGTCCTTTTCCCACGGAGGCTCTGCACTCAAACACGCGGCTCACGGGGAGGCGGCGTCACCAGCAGTAACGCAAACCCGCGAGTGCCGGTGAGTCATGTCCACTCGCACCCCGCCAGCGTTCTGAGCCTTACGGAAAGGTCGCATCTGTACTAACGGCTGCCACTTAATTGTTTTCCCCACTCTACTTTCTAACGGTCTCTGTTTTCCTCCCTGCTCCGAGAACGCCGGTGTCAGCCCACCAGGACCCGAAACGCCACCGCAGCACACGGTTCAGCGACAGTCGGATACCTTCTCCCTTGGAATCTTGTTCCCACAGCCTTCGCAAGTCAGTGGAAATTCAGGGCAAACTTCATCATGAGCCTGTAAAAGAATCCACAAGAGAACATTTGGTCCTCTCAGTAAAAGCTCCAGTGAGGTTATATGATGAGTACAATTCCACAGGGGTAGTTTTATACTTCACTACAGAAAAGCACTGTCTTCTACAAACCCGTACTCAAATCTCGGTCACGTGGATAATTCTGCATGCTCACTCATTTGTGTGATCTCTGGGCTACCAGAACCTTGGAAGCCTGCGTAGCCTCAGCCTCCATTTAAAAGCTGCTATAATAATTTAAAAAAAAGAAAAGAAAAAAAAAAAAATCAAATTACTGCTTTGATGGACAAGATCATCAACAGGAAGCTCCATTTATGGCTCTGCCAGGAAATACATGTTCAGGCAGGTGGAGTGAAGCAAGCCACTGTCTCAGTAAGATAATTTGTATAATTTTTCCACTGTAATGGTAATCAGTCAGCTGAAGTAGGAACCCACAGCCTACTCATCACACGCTGGGCTGAGCTGTCTGACAGCGTCTTCACCTTTGAATCAGAAAACCATCTTTCAACCAGAAAGAAAAGTATTTTAAAACTGTTTAATTTAATAGCCCCTTCACAAAAGCACCCACCCCTGCAGCAAGAGCACTCAGAGCTTGTTTGGCAGGCAAAGGAGCCGAACAAACGACCGGAGCAATGTGATACTCTGTCCTCAGCAGACACTAGGGCCAGTGATACTGGCTAAACTGGGAACTCTAGAACGTGCCTCTGCTTTCTGTGTCATTTCCACGCTGTTTAAACCCTCTCTTTACACACCAACCAGCTGAAACAAGACATTGTAAACGCCATGAAGATGCAGTTCAGAATTCAGATGAAAAGATAAGTGCACTGAAGTATCCTGCCACGGTAGTAACAGCAAAAAAAAAAAAAAAAAAAAAAAAGAAAGAAACCCAGAAACATTTATAAAGGAGTCATGTGAAACCAGCTGCTTTGAAACCTTGGTCACATTTATTCTTTATTAAAACAAGTTACTGTCTGTTGGGGGAAACATGCACAAACTTAAATCCTGTCACCACATCAGAAACTGGAAAGTGAAACCCATTAGTGGCTCGGCTTTGGCTTCTTAGTTACTCTCTCCTTTTTTTTTACCTTAAATGAGTAACCAGGCTCAAAGCCAGGCCGCACTGGCTCTGGAAAAGCGGCCGGCCAGGCTGTGTGGTCCGGCCGGGCAGAGCTGCCCGCAGGGACACGGCTGCCCGCAGAGGCAGAGCGCCTTCCCTCATCCCGCTCGCTCAGTGGGGCCGAGCCCTTTCTCCTACCCACCCAGCGCTCTCGCGTTCTGGAAACGCCAGATCGCATCTGCCCCACGACCCACAGAACGCTGGCACGAGAACAGACGCTCTGGCTGAAGGAAGGAAACTTCACTGCAGAGACAACTCTCTTAACAGGGAGCACGTTCTTATGTTCTCCCGTGCCAACGCACGAGGCATGAAACTACCACCCCCTCTGCACTCCCCACCAGCACTTGTCTTCCATCCCAACTCCGCGCCGCACCACGACGTAACAGCCAACAGGCAGGCAGCCCTGCGAAGCACGCCCAGCTTGCAGCACAAGAAGGAAAACCAGCCCCGCACAGCTCCGTCGAAAGCGCAACTGGTCCGTATGGAAATTGTTTGACATACCCAGAAGGTGGTTTTAACCAGCACAGATCCAAACCTCTAGACAAACATTTTTGTATAAACAGTTTCGGGCTTGTCTGGAATCCCCTGTTCCTTCCCCCTCTATGCAGATGTCTAAACACAGATGGATGGTGTTGCCACTGGAAGAAATCCACCCCACCCAGGAGGCAAAGAGCAGGGATTGGCATTCAGGTCTGATCTGCCGTGCTCCGCTCCCCCAGGAATGGGGCAATCCTCCTGTTTACACCTTTCCCAAACCCACATCCGTCAGCTTCTGCAGCAGGGACTGGCCGGGACCTTCCGGGCTACGCTCTGGTTACCTCAGCGCTGGCTGCTCACCCACCAGTAAACCAAAGTACAGACTGGTCTGCAGCATCCAGTGCTGGGGGTAGGAAAATCAAACCGGGCCGAGTTAACAGCCTGCAACATCTCTCTCTTCCACTCAATTAAAACCAAAATCGCTGATCGATCCACACATCAATTTCACTCCCTAAACAGCGAGACAACCCAGTGCTGCACATCACACGCCGCCATCAGAACAGGCAATTCTCTGGGAGCCCAGAAAAATCAGACACCACCGCTGCCGCTTTCGGAAGGGCCAGGGCAGCCTGCGAGCGCTTGCTCAGGGCGCAGGCGCTCGCAGGTTCCCACTGCAGCCGCTCCAGCACCTACCTGTGCTCCTCTCCGGAGCGGCGCCAACGCCAATGGGCTGCAACGGAGGCGTTCCGCCCTTCTCCCTTCGCCCGCCGGCAAACAGAGCTGCCTCTACACGTGTCGTAAGTCTTCTACCCCAGTGTCAGGAAGGCAGAAAAGGGATTTGCAGTATTTGCAGGTGAGATTTCTCTTGGGGCACTCCTGGGAACATCCCCTTACAGCCCTAACACTCAACCAACAGGAACGGGAAGTTGTCTTCGCGGCAGCTCTGCGACAGCAAGGGCAGCACATTTCAGCGCAGCCGTGCAGAAAAGCGCAGGCACACACAGGGAAAAACTGGGATTAAATAACAGAGCTGATCCCCGGAGGACGCAACGATCATCTCCTAAGGAATGCCACGACGAGCTGCTCTGCTGCATCTGCACAAGTGGGAAAACTGCAGTTTAATCCGATTGCTGTTTCACTTCTCAAGGCTTTGCCAAACTTGAACTATGGAAGAGGCCGCTGCTGAAAATCATTATCCCCACAGCGTGGTGGCAGAGCAGGAGGCGCACCTGCTCCCCAGCTGCCCCGCTCATCACCCGCCACAGCAACACAAGTCCCTTTTTACAGAGCTCTCGCAACCGCGTTGGGAAATCCACCAGCATGCCACGACGCTCCCCCTCCAGCCAAGAGGCACGGCAGGCGGCCGAGAAAAGCGACCTTGGGAACAGCCGCTGCGAGACGATGGGTCTGCCGGAGCCCTGCGGGAAGGTGGAGAGACGAGGCGCAGCAGAACGAGCAGCAACACCGCAGCTCTCCAGCAAACAGCCTTCTGCAGGTCCATCTTCAGAAGTCAGTCTGCGAGTCCCCTCTGAGGACGGCAACAGTAACCATAAGAAGGCTGAAAGGCTTGGCAACAGGGAGGGAGCAACAAAAAGGCAGGAAAATGAACAGGACAGCAGAGGAAAGTCAGCTGAAGTGGCAAAGGGCTGTGGCAGTCTCCAGCCCTGGCATTGCCGCGGCCGGCACAGTTTCTTTGGCATCTTAGCCTGGCTGCGAGAAAAAGGGTGGGCCCACAGAAAAAAAGCCAGGAAATAGGTCTCCAGTGTGAAAGAGACGCCTGCTTGGGTTTTGAGGGAGCCTGAATCCCTCGCACCAAGAAGCACGAGCTGCTTTGCGCACCTCTGCTAGGTCCCCAGCGGCTCCAGAGCCTCCAAGATGAGAATGTGCCAGGAAACACGGGTACTTTGGGATGTCCTGCTCCCCTGAACTCAACATGCCGTTCTACACTGCGTCTTCTCCTTGTCAGGGCAGTCCTAAGGCTAGTTTCAAGCCAGGTCTGCTCAAAGCTTTCCCCACACAGCCGGGCTGGGCTACCACGCACACGGTGACCACGGACATGGTCCTCATGCTATTGCACAGAGCCCAGCAACACAAGCCTGGAAAGCAGGAACCCAGTCTGTAATTCCCAGCGCCGACCGGGAATGGGAGCTTTCAGAGACAGCTGGCACCAGACACAAACTGCTCCCTTTGCTGGGACACGCTGGTGACAGAGATGCAAGCAAGTTCACTTGGCATCGCAAATAATTTTACCGCAAAAGAAAGTGTCAAAGATTAAGTTCCTACCAGTAACTGCTTGTGGCTTTAGTTGGACACACGTATGGCAGTGACAGCGTGGGAAACCATCGCTGCCTTCACTCTGCTGTCCAGTGCCACGGCGTCCATACAGCAGGGGTTCCCAGGGGCCTCACTCACGCCTCTTTTCAGAACCAGCAGAACAACTTTTGCTTTCAGCTTTCCACCGTTTTGTTCATTGGCTTTTAGAGCTGATGAGACAGACATTTGATCTGAGGTTTATTGGTAGGGGGACATCAGGGCAGCATTTCCTGCATTTAAAGACAGATGTGAACGCAAAAGCAGGTTCTGAAGAAGGTTGAAGGCACAATTCAAAAGCATTTCCTAACACAGACTCCGCCCTTCCCTAGTTGCTTTGAACTACATGAGCACGAGGTAGTGGGACACTCCAGGATGCTTTTTCCAAATTCCGTCATCATCGCAGAGGAACGATTTTCCTAGAGAGACTCTAGTCTGAAAAGGATTCCCAGAGCATTTCAGATAAGCCTGAATCTGAACCTGACCTGGCCCCAGGGCCAGCTGAAGCCCATGCGCCACTCTCTCTCACCTCAGATGCAGCTAGCTGCATTGCAAAATAAAGACTAAATCCGCTTGCCAAGGAAATTTAAAATTACAGTGCTGGACTACACCGAGCTGGTTATCATGTCAGGGAGGTTCAAAGCAATCAGGAACATCTGATCCGAGATAACTCTGCAGTTCTTTTGGGTACAACTAACAGTTACACTCACAGCCACGTGAAAAATGCCCAGGATGTGCTGTTCCTGTCTAATGAGGTCACTGCTTGAGAACAATCTGCCACCGCGGAGCGAACACCCGTCACACCATCACACTCCCAACGCCAGGCGCCAGCGCGTTCGTAGCATTGATCTGAACTCAACCCCAAGAGTTATTTCTGGAAGCCAGCCACTGTTGTTGGCTGCAGGAGATGCTGCAGTGTTGAGGGCTGTGCTCTAAGCACCCTCAAAGCACTGCCTGTGCTGACCAGGTCCCAGGACAACAGCCCTGGAGAGACCTCCCTCTCTTCCAGCATTACTTCCACCAGCACAGAAAGCTTCACCTTCATTGCTCAGATCAAAAGGGACAGCCTGAGGGTGAAGCCTCACATTAAAGGGTGGTGTGACCCCGGCCAAGCTCTGCAAGCCGCAGATGGTGACCAGGGGCAAGGTCAACTCCTTTCCCTCGCAGGCGGCACGGAGTCACAGGCTGTGAACAGAAGAGGTTGTCAGAGAGTTGGAAATGCCCCTTTACCTGTTACCCAAGGGTGTGTGAGCACGGCTTTGGCTCCTGCTGGATACCTGGAGCCCAAGGAACATCTCCCCAGGAACAAAGCGCGGCCCCACAACCCCCAAAGCTGCATTCATGCCAAGGGGTTTCATCATGGCTTAGAAGGGGGACACAGCACTCACCTCAGCTTCAAAGCTCATGACTTACAGCTTTCGTTTTCCAAGGGGCAGATGCCCAAACTTCTAATTAAGTGGGCCACCACAGGAAGGCTGAGCTGTTTTTAGACGCTAAGAGGAGCCCCTCTAGAGCCGGGGCTTTCCGACCCACTCCCACGCACGCTCTCCGGCACTCCCCGTGCCTTACCTCTCACCACGGGCTTGGCCGGGAAACTGCCTCGTGTCTGGCAGCCAGCTACGTAAACTCAGCTTTGGGGACTGCAAGAAGGGAGCCTGGGTTTTGTCTGGGGACCTCAGCTCCAGCTCTGGAAAAGTAGAAGTGTGTCAGATCGCTTTTTCCAGAGCAGGAGGTCCTTTTGGCCACCTGCATATGCAAGTCAGGGATCCTCCCACAAGAAAGTGATCTGGTCCTGGGGAAAACTGCTGATCGAGCCGGAGCTGGCTGCGAACTGCATTTCAACACTACACTGTAACTTGAATCCAAAACTTTCAGAAAAGGACAATAAATGCTGTACCTGATTTTAAAAGGAAGGCCGCTCACCTTGCGTCATCGAGTCTGCTTGCCGCGGCACTTAAAATGCTACAGAACGCTGAGAAGTACACTTCAGAAGCAACAGGAGCCAGGTGAAGTAGCTCCAAAGTCCAGCAGCTCTGTTCTGAGCAACGCGCAAAAGCCTGAAGCTGAAGTTTCCAGCCTAAGCTGAAAATCACCACCCAACCCTAAGGGGGCATTCCCGGGATGTCGATGGAAAGGAGGCAAATGAAACAGGGAAGCATCTGGAAGCAGGAGGACCCCCTGGCCCAGGGCCCCAACAGCATTTTTGAAGAGGGACAGTTTCTCCGCATGAGGTGCAGCAGGGCTTGTCCAGCATCTCCCAGTAGGAACACTGGGCAAGAAGGAACTGCCCAGTTACTTTGTCCTCCTGGCCCCAGGAAGCCCGGGAGGGGATCTGGACATACTCCCCACCACCACCAGCTTTGGAGAAGTATCACTTAAGTTCTGCATTTTGCACCTTCCACAGCCTTCCAGGCTTCAATTAAAGTGAGCTCTTCAAAACCACGGTGACAAGGAAAACACATCCCCTCCCATCTGCATCAGGATGGGGTCACCACAGAGGACAGCCACCCCTCCTCATCAGCCAAGCTCACCCATTCTCCTAGAAACGCCCCCTCCCAACTTAAGTTTAAATACTGCTGTCAGAACTAAGCTTAAAACTTAGCTCTCCTTCCAAAACTTAGACAATTCCATTTCCTTACATCTCAAATAATTCTGTGTCTCCTGAGACGAACGGGGTGCAGTTAAACAGTCTGGGTAACAATGGAAACGCCAAGGCTGACCACGTGAACAGCCCTCTGCAGCTCCCTCCTCCCGCCCCAGGCCTGGCAGGGGCAGAGAAAGGGAGCTGGCGGCGTGAAAAGCACAAATAAAGCACATGAGAACTGAAGATCTGTTAATAAAACAGACGGAGGTGTTGCAAGGCAAGTGCTGAGAAACCACAAACTCCCTCTACCTGGACACCACGGGACGTGTTTTCTTGGCCCTTCCTTTTGCCCTAACGGGCTAGTTTTAGTTTCTGCAACCCTCCTCAGACCTTCTGCCTGAGTCTAAAGGCTCCTGCCCACAGCCTGCTTTCCTCGGTGTATGCTCAGGCAGACTCATCAGGAAACCTGTACATGAAAGGAGGCTACTGATTAAAGGGAAAAACCCTGCAGCCCCACCACAAACTGCTCTATCCAAATGCCACTAAATATTTACAATATTTACACAATCTGAAAAATGCCTTTATAAACCCAGACGCGTGCTAAGCACTTAAATATTTCACATGCTTCACACAGCTTTAAGCAGAAGTGCAAGTCACGTCCAAGCAGATTGTACTTTTTCAGGTTTTTCATGTCCTTTTCAGACCTGAACTTTGGTCTGCCTGAACAGAAAACAAAACTGAAATCAGTTTTATTAATTTTTTTTTTTTGAAGTTGAAGAGCTAGAGCTTTACAGCTGCAGAACATTTTTTTTCCTTGTTCAGGCCCTGAATAAGATTAGCAAACCAGAAGTGGCAGTACGTCTCGATGTGTAAGTGGATAGCAGCCCAGTAAGTCTCTCTGAGGACGAGCACACAATTTTTAAATTAGCAAACAATGAATTGCTCTTAGGGACTTTCCGTGTCCTGTCGGAAATAGCACAGCAAGGGACTTTCCATAGTGGGAACCTGAGCTGCTGCGGGACGTTACACGCATTGCCGGCTACCGGACTGCACGAGGCAAACCCTGCTTCGCGGCACTAAACCAACAAACCTAGCCGTAAGGCAGGGTTTAACAAGCCCCCGGTACCAGGAGAGACTCTGGGCCACCGCGGTGGTTTGGTGCCTCCTCAGCCACACACACCGCCTCCTAAGCTCCGACCGCACGAGGATAGCCAGGCCGGACGAAATGCCGCGGCTCTTTGGCAGGCAGCTGGGAAGAGAGATAACGCGAGCCAGACCTTGTCTCCTCCCATCGGTTCTTAGGAAAGAACCGGCTTTTCCCAAGAAGGCACGAAATAACCTTCCCCCCGTCAGCGGGAATGCCAGCCAGGGCAGGCAGGAGAGGCGAGCTCCATCCCGAGACGAACCAACTAGCACCGCTCCCCTCTCGTTGCACAAGACTAACAAAAACCACGGCAGTGAAAATCAGGGCTGCAGACCCCTCTGGAGCCGCACTTCTACAAAACACGCTCCGTTTTAGCAACGCACCTAACAGGACCTTTCGAATATCAGAGGGAGAGTAAAAAAGAGGCACAGTCTTACCAGTTCAGACACCCTTAAGCAGTTGTTCCTAAAATCCCAGAGCACCACAGACGCGCGGAGCCTTGCAAGAAGACAAGACTTATCCCAGGACAGCTTGTTGCCCTTTTGAACTTCTAGTGCAAGTCCTGGCTGGACTCAAATCTGCATTCAAACACTTCAAGACCACCCAGGGAGGACCTTTGGCAGCTGACGATGTTTCCTGAGGCCTGCAGGAACTCTGCTAGGTTTTTTTGAAAGCCAGAGAAAAAGTGCAGAAAAGCTCATCAGTCACAGCACAATCAATAGCATCGGGAGCTGCTGACAAGCGTAATTTGGTTTAGTCTCACGCAGATGAGCTCGCTGACTGCAGTCACCATTCTGAACATCGCAGCGGGCATCGGTCCTCCAGTCACTGGTCACCAGCAAAATCAAAGTGTGGGTCAGACATCTGCAGGCACCAACAGCACAGCTTGAACCTGGACCCTCATCAGGACGCACCGTACCCTGAAATGCCACTCCCAAACTCTTTCTGCTGCATGAGTGTGAATCTTTTACGTTGACATTTATTCAGTTGTACATTCACACCATGAGCCACTCACACGTCCATGAACAAGGGTTTCACAGCAGGAGAAGCATTCAGCACCCGACATCCCCCTTGTATTTTGGGCTGAACTTTCAGCATAAAGCAGTGGAAGGTTCTGGACAGCAGGACAAGGAAGTAGAGGTGCAGAAGTATCTCTAACTCAGCCATGATCCACAGCTGTTGTTTTTTCCTGTCACCCTCCAGTGGCATTGCAAAGAGAATCTAAATGTTGGCCCAGACAGACCGGGGTGAAACTCTTCCTCACACACATCTCGGTCACTACCAAAACTCCACAAACTACAGGGCTACAGTCTTACCTAGGGCAAGCGTTAGAGGGAAATAAAAGTTATTCCTCCTATCTCAGGCCCCCACGTGGTGGTTCCTCCATTCCAAGACAGAACTGTCCTCAGGAGCACCAGAGCTTCAGAGGTGAATATACACTCACCGCTAACTGCTAACGCATTTTAATGACAAAAATAGTCACAGCAGAGCTGAACTGTTGGAAAGCACGAGGTCCACTGCCATCCCCAGCAAGATCACGCTTCTCGTGACGCACATCAGCCGTATACACGCTAAGGGCCAGCGCTACAAAAAGGCCTAGATTAAAGAGCTGGGGGGATCCTCAAGAAGAGTAGGGGTGGAAAAACCATCCTGTCAGCGGACTCATGGCCCAGAACCGCTCAGAGTAATGGGTGGCCAGCCACCGAACAAGGCCCGGTCCCACAAGCCCGGTAGCCATGGGGGCAGCTGGCTGGAAACTGCATCGCGGCCAGGCCACTCTCCCCAGGCTCACAGGTCCTCAGTAGGTTTTAGGTTCATACACCGCAATGAACCGCACAACAATTTCATAGAATCACAGAACGGTTTGGGTGGGAAGGGACCTTTCCAGGCCACCCAGTCCAACCCCCTGCCAGAAGCAGGGACATCTCCAACCAGATCAGGTTGCTCAGAGCCCCGGCCAACCTGGCCTGGGATGTTTCCAGGGATGGGGCATCCACTGCCTCTCTGGGCACCCTGGGACAGTGCTCTATCACCCTCATTGTAAAAATTTTTTCCTGATATCTAATCTAAATCTGCCTCCCTCTATTTTGAAATGGTTACCCGTCATCCTGTCACAACAGGCCCTGCTTTCTCTCCCCACCTTTCCTGTATTTCATGGCTCAGCACAGTTTCTTGACAGTTCACGTGTCTTTTATAGCAGAAAGGAGCTGGAGATAGAGTGGCTGGCTCCCACCACGGAAGGGACGTGCTTGGTATCTGCGATCACAAGCAAATCTGGAATGGATTCTGTTCAGCTTGTGCCCTCAGCAGGGCACACAAACCTCACTCAGCCAGGAAATCGCTCCAGCTTACAGTGAAGTCCAGGGAGTCGGCAGCTCCCACCACCACAGCCAGTGTCAGCAGATGAGCAAAACCACCTGAGCCTTCCCCAAACACAGAGGAAAGAAAAAGGGCACAGACATCAAAAGCCTCCCTTTGATCTTTACCTCGTATTCTTTAATAGTCCCCTTCCAAGTGCAGCCACTGTTAATGCAGACAGCAGGCAGGCTTTCCACCTCCCGACGAGCTGCATTGTCTGGGAAAGCCTAAAATGGGAAAAACAAGCAAACCACAAAAATTACCAAGGGGTTGCAATTTTGGTTGGGTCTCTTAATTCTTTACTGAGAGTCCTCCCAGGCCAGTTGCCACATCACATCCTCAGAGATGTGCAATAGCAAACAAATTGTCATCGCAGGGTTTAAGTAGGCCACCGCTACATTAACGTGACCTGGATTTTAGAAGTTGGGGAATCCACCACATTAATCATAAACTCTCACTACTGAAGAAAATCTTTCCTAGGAATAAGGGGTTCTCAGAACTTGTGTTTTAAACAACAATTGCAACATCGGCGAGCTGCTTTATGTCAAAAATGCATTTTTACTTACCGAGCTTGTTTCCAAAATAGAAATTCCTTCTTCATATATTCCTTCCTGAATACAGCTGGCACACTTTTGAGGTCCAGCACTAGAAGACAGAAAAATAATCATCAAGCACAACAAAAAGAGACTGATTTATGATTTAATGACAAAACGACTTCTGGTAACTTTATAAAATGAAAGCATTTTTTTTATTTTTAAAACAATACATCGAGTATTTGCTCATGTGTGATTTTAATGCCCATTTCCGATTCAAATTTTTTTTTTCCTTCTCCTGATTAACCGCTCTATTCAGCTTGCCTCAGTTGAGGGCAAGACGAAGAACACTATGAAACTTTTCCAGAAGCCAGCATGAGCATAAATTTCTCACATTGTGGCACGACTTTTAGAAGCAAGTTCCTTCAGCAGCTGTGAGGAAGACTGAAGGTGGGTGAGCCACCTGGATCGCCATCTGAAGAGCAAAACCAATCCAGCACACCCTGGAAAAGGGAACTTTGAAGCGACCACCAGAACAACAAAAGCAAGTCAGAGATTACATGCTCCCTTACAGAAGATGTGATGCAGAACCTCAGTGATTAAACACAGCTTCCTTGCTGAGCAGGCCTTGAAAATGAGACTCCTTTTCTGCCTGAAAATGCCTCATCAAGCATTTTGTCTTCAGAGTGAAGGCACCAAAGTTACCTTATAATTTTTTTCAGACAATAGGAACAGTAGCGATGCCCACACTGAGCTTGAAACGGCCTCCTCAAGATATTCTTGCAATCGGAGCAGAGGTATTTGACCTCCAGCTTAGTTCCCAGGATCTCCTTTGCAAATCCAGGCTGGTTTAGATCCAGAGAGCCAGGGGGAGTGGAGTTTGCTGCTGCCATGTGAACGAAAAATTCTGGCTGTACCTCCAGAGCCTGAAAACAAACATATTTCCTCTGTTCAATGGTAAGCGGACAGAGGTGATTTTTCACGTCAGCTGCGTTGCTCACAGCATATTGCACTGGCACCCAAACCCCAACATCGCAGGTAAACACGATGTAAACCACACGCCTGCCTAGTTAAAAACACGGAGATTGTACGGTTAATTTTAGAGTTAAGCCCAGAACAAAGAGACGGGGTGGACAAACCCCAGTAACGGCCCCATCCAAGTTTATCGGAGCACAGGCTGTTCAGAGAAACCGAGGCTTCTGGCCCAAAACACTGGAAAGACCCACCCTAAAGCGGATCGGGAATAGGAACACAGCGCCGCAGCCCCCAGCCCCGCAGCGGTGACCGCAGCCCCCCACGGCTGTGCCAAACCGCGGGACACCCTGCCCAGGGCGGAGACCCCGCGGCGAGGCCGGCCCCGCGCCCCTCCAGCCCCCCGCCCCCGACCGGGGCCGACGGAGCGGACACAGCGACCCCAGGAGCGGGGCCCCGGGGCCAGGCCGAGCCCCGCTGCGCCCCGGCCGGGCCCGGCCCAAGGCGGAGCCAGGCCCCGGGGCGCCGCCGCACGGGGCACGGCC
>WHYT01012837.1:0-27768 GCA_009806455.1 Tetrax tetrax | reverse complement strand
GAGACCGGTCCCTGCGGGCTGAGCAAAGGTATCGGCGGGGGGGACGGGGCGCTCCCGCTGCCGGCCATCCCCGCAGGCCGCCTGCCGGGCAGGCCTCTCCCGCAGCCCCCCCCCCTCACCCTTCCCCTTCCGCGAAGGTTTCGTAGGAGCTCGTTAGCGAGGATGGGGTTTGAGCTGGGTTCCGCTTATCTAACTGGTTAACTCGAGTGAAGCAGCTTGGGCTGATCAGGCACCTGATCCGTACTGAAGTGGCAGCTCCCCTGAGAAATCTCACTGAGACCTCAGGTGAGTCTAGAGACCTGGCCAAACTACGTATTTAATGACTTTCACGTGTGCCTAAGGGAAAAAAAAGAATTCTGATCAAAGATCCTTCTTGCACTGAGCAATAGGTCTGTCAAAGAAGCACAGGGGCCGTTTGGGTGCCTGATGTTATCCCCGAGGTTCAAACTCTAGGTATCCCGTAGCAGAGTCTCAGGCATCAAATCTTACAAAAAATAGCTTATTTAAAAGGTACAGCTGAGAAAAAATCCGCTTGAGCTGGGTACCTCTAGAGAGGGACCCAGAAAAATAAATCCCTTACACCCTTACAGTGCATGCACCCGTCCCTCACGTGCTCTTCATGCGCCTTTTGGTCCAATGGTAATTATGGTCTGGGGGCTTCTGAGGCCTCGTTGGATTCCTTCTCTGTCTCCAGACAGAGCGTTAACTGTCCACGTCTTGTCCAGCCACAGTAGTCAACAATAGCTGCAAGTCATTAAAATAAGAACAGTCAGAAAACAGGAGATCAGTCTGTTGTCGTCTGCTGTGGCCTCCTTATTTTCTGAGTGCTTTAAACAAAATAAACTGTGACGTCAGAAAGTTAGCTTTTTCAAGAAGCTAAAATAAGATTTGCACAGCCACTGTAAGAAGTGTAGAATGATTTTGATTATCAGTAGTATTGTTATGTGATAATATGTGGTAGTAGTTTTGCTTTGAGGATCAAAGTGAAGTAGCGTGATCCCCACAGATATCTGCGTGTCTGTCTTTACGCCCGCCTGTTTGCAGGTCTCACCTCTGTTACTCGGTCTGTTTCAAATCGAGAAAGAACGAACAGGGTGCTGGAACGCCGTGAGGATGCAGGGTACCACCAGTAGGTGTCACTGTCACTTACAGTCTGCAACCCTACGTTGTATTTGCTTGAAATTAAATTAATATGAACATTCAGTGCAGAATAGGTGAATCTCATCCACGTCTATGAGCAGCAGTTTTAATTTTTTTTTAATTTGCAGACAGCTTACTGTCACTTGAATTCTGAATGCAGGGCATCATTGCTCTAAGTTCTTTTGAAAATCACATCATTAGTTCCAGAGACGTTGGTAAGCTCCGTGTATCCTTATACCAAAAGGATCAATATTTTTGTGTTACACTGCAGAATGATCATGTCTGTCAAACAAGGTCAATTATCTCTTCATACTTTAAATAAATAACTGTTTATAAAAATAAGGAAGTGTTTTATGGTTTTGACTCTTCTAGAAATTGGAATCTCCAAAGAAGAGGCACTGGAAGCGTTACAGGTTGTGAGGAAGGAATGTCATGGGGATGCAGCAAGGGCTGCTGCGGGATCAGGCCCCATCAGAAAGTGCACAGCACTGGAACTTCTGGAGGAGGAGCAAGCCCAGGGCTTCATCATCACCTTTTGTTCAGCACTAGACAATATTCTGGGAGGTGGTGTGCAACTAACAAAAATCACCGAGATCTGTGGAGCACCTGGTGTTGGGAAAACACAGCTATGGTATTTTATCTTCAGATTACTTTTGCGCAACTGAGAATCACTTTTCTTTGTTTAATTTAACTATGAAGAGAATTCATTTTTCTTGTTGTCATGACTGCAATCTCTGATTCTTCTACCACTTTATAAATATGACCATGGTAGTGGCTGTACTGCTTCCCGTTCCATGTATTCCTCAGCAGAAATGTCACTTTAGGAGTGAGCTGGGAGGGAAGAGCTTTGTGCTGTAAATATTTCTCTTTTTTTTCTGTTTCCCATGGCAGTATGCAGTTGGCAGTAGACGTACAGATCCCAGAATGCTTTGGAGGCGTAGCTGGCGAAGCCGTGTTCATTGACACTGAAGGAAGTTTTATGGTGGACAGAGTAGTGGATATTGCGACTGCCTGCGTGCAGCATTGCCAGCTTATTGCTGAAGCTCATCAAGAAGAAGGTACGTTGCCAAGTTGTTTCTTTCTGCCTGGTAGGCTGGGATCTGAGTGTAACGAGTGTTTCATAGGCTGCAGTTTTACAGTTTGAGGGTTTCAGCAGCAGTGCTGGCTTGCCACCCATTCCAACCCCCCTGCCAGGAGCAGGGACATCTCCAACCAGATCAGGTTGCTCAGAGTCCCATCCAACCTGGCCTGGAATGTTTCCAGGGACGGGACATCCACCACCTCTCTGGGCAGCCTGGGCCAGTGTTCCACCAGCCTCAGGGTAAAAAAAAATTATTCTGTGTATCAAGTCTGAATCGACTTCTGTCTATTTTGAAACCATTACCCCTCATCCTGTCACAACAGACCCTGCTGAAGAGTTTCTCCCCATCTTTCACATAAGCCCCCTTTAGGTACTGGAAGACCACTATAAGATCTCCCCAGAGCCCTCTGTGGAGCTGTGCTGCAGACTGAGCTGATTTGCTTTAAGATCAGCTTAATAATTCTTTTTGTACATGGTGATTTGTTGGCTTTTTAGGTTTGTGGATTTTTTAGCTTTTTAAATTTTTTTTTTTTAACACAGATCACTTTAAATGATTGACTTTGCAGCAAAACCCAAGCACAACTCTGTCCACAAAACTGAGGGATAATGTGCTCCAATGCAGGGGCAGGAAGAGCAGCTGAGGAGAGGCGGAATTTCTTAAGGCAGTGCTGCTGCTGGAGCCTTGTATTGTAAAACTGTAGCTGGAATTCAGCTGCTTCATAAGGTCAATATAGCCAGGTTGCATTTAATGAACAGTTTTATTCTGTAAGTAAGTCATCAGTGTGTTAGGGATACTGACACAATTTTTAGATTACTCTCAGAGCATTTTATGCAACAAACTTCTGTTTGAGCAGATGTAAAGGACACCATATTAAATGAGCTACTGCCTGTACATTAAACAATGGATGATTAGTAGTCATTGTTGTCCTCTGGTGGTGTTTTGGCTTGAAAATGATTTACTGGAAAAGTTCTTTTTTTTTCAGAAATAAATTTTTCATTTTTGGAGCACTCCCTTGGAGGTTTCGGTGTATCTGTGTGCAAATGCTGAGATAGCATCTGCTCACCACCTTCTTGACTTTCAGGCCAGATGGAAAGTGTGTTTCCTACACTCTTTACCTTGACTGTTTCTGTTCCTGGGGGTTTTGCTGTTGCTATATGTGGAAGGCATAGTTTGGTAGAATGATGAAAGCAGCAATATGCTAGTACAGACTTCTGACTCATTTACTCATCTGTTTATTTGTTCTCAGATCATCTAAAAGCTTTGGAGACTTTCTCTCTTGAAAGTATCCTTTCTCACATCTATTACTTCCGTTGCCGTGACTACATAGAGCTTCTTGCACAGGTCTACCTCCTCCCAGACTTTCTTTCAGAGCATTCAAAGGTAAGGGTTGTTGCAGACTTACCAGAAGATAGGACTCATCTTCACAGTAAAGATTTTCAGGGATGCTTATCCAGTGTAATAGTAACACAAGTAACACCTTGGTACCTCATCAGCTTGGCAGTAACGTATTGGCTGATGTCAGAGTACAAATGTAAAGCGTGCTTCCTGGTTTGCTTTTTCATTCCCACCCCAATTGTTCTTGAGAGTAATTTCCTTGTGCTACCACCGCTGCCATCATCCTGAATCTCCACTTTGAGGTGAGGATACTGGACCTATGTTCCCACATGTTACATTTCTATGAGCACTGAGTTACAAATCATCCCAAAACTGCTTTACAGAAGAGTGTCTGAGCCAGATGTGCATGTGCTGACCGTCATGCAGGGGGATCAGAAAGGCTTAGTGCCAATTTTTTTTGTCCTAGAAGATCACTGACGACCAGAAGCATCCTGCACCATCTTGGCATCCAGAAAGTGACTCTTCTCCTTCTTTCCAGTACATCTTCTGTTGCTACAAGCAACCAGAGCCTGCAGCTTGACTCTTGGGTGGACTACAGCCAAAAAGTTTCCTACTACCTAATGTCTGGTGAAATGCTATTGTAAGGCTGATTTTCACCACCTCCCTTCCAGACTTCCAGATTCTGCACAGCAGATCACTCTCTAACAGGATTCAGGGAAGATGAATTGTGCCTCATTCTAACAGAGCACAAACCAGAGTTGTTTAGTTAGATTGTCTTTTCCATATAACTTCCATTTTTTGGAAGCTGTTATGTTATTGCAAGCACAGATGGGGAGTCTTACTTTTGCTTAGTGTAGTCTGGTTATTTCCCTTTCTCTGCCAGGTACTAACGGTGCCCTGTTGTGTTTGCTCTTGTGGAAAGTACATGGCTTCATTAGCGCAGTTACATGGGGCTGCAGTTCTCCGGTACCATCTGTGCCGATTATCTGCGCTTGGCCTGGAGCCTGAAATACTGAAGGTTGCAGGAGAACCGTAAGACCTTCTGGTGATTCCTTGGACAGGCTGCAAGTCACTTGACAGATTGCTCGTTGCACTCCAGCTCTCATTAAAATTAGTCTGATCCCTCTGTGCAGACCTGGAGCTGAGACTGGGACCACAGGAAACCTCCAGATTTTAGGGGATTTTTGAGAGATACATAGTTGTAGAGAGTGTAATTTAGTAGTATGAATTAGTTTGAAATCTTGTTAATAATATGAGAAAGAGCAATAATATGAAAAAGACTACATTATAAAATACTCTTCTCATAATAAACATAATTCTTTAAGGTCTGTTAAGAGACAAACTGACATGGAGAAGGCATATGTTACTAAGCTTTCTTGATATAGTCTACTTTTGAATACTTTAAGTCTACTTGTTTCCTATTCTATATCGAGTGCAACTGGGAGAAAATAAACTAAATTGCATCCTACCTGGACATATTCATCCGATAGGCAAGTTATATAACTATGTAGACATTCCTTTCTAGCATGAGTCATGTTTATACCGTTAAACTGATTGTTCTTAAAGTAAAAAAATTATGCATGAGGAAGATGTACAGGCTCATAGACAATAATTTGCAAGAAGGAGGGAAAATGAGAAAAAGAATAATATCTTATTTTAGTTTTAACTTTTTAATCTTCTTTTTCAAATACAGATTTTTTTTTTTTCAGTCGGAGGGCCAGGGCCATTTCATGGAATGATGTATGCTGCAGCCTTGTATATTCCAGTCACAAAGCTACTTCCCAGTAATGAGTTAAATCAATAATACAGAATATCAGTTTTCTTGTGTTGTTTCCAAGTTGTTATCTTGTGAATTAATGCAAGAACTTGTAGATACCTAGGATTTGAGTGACAGCTGATCACACAAACACTGTAAGACTATCCATCTCCCTTCTGCATTTCAGACAAACTCGGGTTATCAAAACAGCTGCAACAAATCAAGTTAGAATAAATAAAAACCCCAGACTAATGTTTATATAGTGTCTTGAGGGTGATGAGCCAGCAGCAGCATTGTGCTCTAGCTTCAGCTAATGATTGCTGCAAAAGAAATAATTCAGCACAGCAAACATCTTCAGGCAAGACAGATACTCAGCTCCATTGCATAGTGACTGGAATATCTTTAAGCATCTGTTAAAATCCATGTTTCTAAGAATCAGATGAGTTATCTTAACAGTGACTGCAGACAGCATGTGTTCTACTTTTGGTTTGGATTTTATTTTTTGAGGGAGAAGGTGAAATAAATGAGTGTTCGTAATTGAAGTACAATTCTGATGTTTAATGATTTTTTTTAATCCAGCTTCTGTTCTGCAAGGCTTTAAGTCCAGCTTTGTTATTTTGTATTCTGTGCCAGGTGCCGCAGAGATAACTCAGTTAGCTGTAAGCGAGCGAGCTCTGAAACTGGAAACAGTCGGAAGGGCAGCTCTGTGCTGAGTTAACTAATGGGACAGCTTAGTGCAGCATTTTGTTTAAGCTAGTGTAGCTGTGTTCTGAGCAGTGTAATGCTCAGAATGCATAATGTGGTACTGCACTTAGCAAGGGTACTGGTGTGTTAGGAGCTTGAGGCGCTTTACCCTGCGCTCCTGTGGGGTGCTGATCGTCTTCGATCCATAGAGAGAGGCAATAGGTGTTACGCTGTCATGCGTGTTTGAGTATGCAATAAAAGACTGTCATCACTTTGTATAAAACATTCCAGTGCGCGTAAAAAGAAGTCTTACTGCATTTTGTCCTTGGTTTGTAGGATAGTAATGGTAGTTTTTCCTTTTCTTCTGCGTTTAGGTCCGACTGGTGGTAGTTGATGGAATTGCGTTTCCTTTTCGCCATGACTTTGAGGACCTCTCTCTTCGAACCAGGCTTCTGAACGGCCTGGCACAACAGCTGATCATCATAGCAAATGATCACAAATCAGCGGTAAGTCTGGGGCAGGTTTAAGTCACAAACGATGCTACTTTGGAATAAATACCTTACAAAGAATTAAGCAAATGTGATTTGTGATTGGCTTTAAATAGTAAAATAAAACGGGAAGAATGTCTTCTACGTTTGTGTTTGCCAGTTTGGTTAGTAAATATAGATGGATTGCACAGCAAAACTGTTTAGGTAGAAAATTCCTAGACATGCCAAAATAAGTAAAATATGCATTAAAATCATCCAGTGGATCTTAATTAAATGGTAGCATATCGATTTGTCATGCTGTTTCACATCATCTTTAATGATTTGGTTGGACAAGGAATGCTCCCTTGGTGACTTTTACCTACAGAGCGCACACATTAAAATACATCAGAGTATTTAGTAGTTCCAAGACAATTTTCCACTCTTCATTTAAAAACAAACCACTGTCTTAGTGGAGGAACTGTTCTTAGGGAGAAAAACCACTTTATCTGTTAGTTTGGCTTGCTCTTCTGGCATCCATGGAAACCCACAGCTTCCTTCCTGCGTATTGTTTCTACGTCATTTACGCCAATATGGAGGCCAGCAAATCTGCAGCCACGTAGCCAGCAGATGGCACTCAGAAGCTACATCTGTTCCAGAAGTTGTTTTGGCAAGTCTTTCACAGCACAGAAAAAGCATTGTTCAGGAATTGGAGCTCACACAGTCTCAAAATGGTGCTTGTCCCTGTAACTGTTTCCAGGTGACTTGCAACCTTGTCATCCACAACTCTCTCGCACAATTGGCTTTTGTTCCTAACTGCTAAAAATAAGCCTCCCCTTGTGCTTCCTCTGATAGCTGCAGGAAGGGAAAGAGCACAGCTCGACATTCCTCCTGGGTTAGGCGATTGGGCTTGCTGCTGAAAGCGTACCCTCTCTCCCTGACGTGAATTATGAAGCTTCTTCCTGCTGGTGTGGGCACCACGGGAGATGAATGTTGTACGACTGCTTGATCTGCACAGCCTCCAGGTTACTGAGTGCTTTCCCTCACAAACTGAGTACCTGGTGACCTTGAACAGAAGCAGTTGTCATTGTACAGTCTTTTTTTCTTTGGTCAAGGGAAACATATATAACTTATTTCTATGGAACAAGTGAGCAGTTTAGTACAAACACTTGCTAAATAAACACTTACTGAAGAAGTGATCAATCAGAAAGCTTCAGAAATTATTTAGCTTGGAGTGGCCCTCTTGTTAGTTTTTGAGTTAGTTTCATGTAGCTGTAAGCAGTCTAAATTCCGTTTGTGTGCCAGAGCAGCAAAGCTGGGCAGTCTGAATGCTCTAATATGGTAGGAAGTAAGTTTTTTAGTTTCTAAAGCTGAACTCAGTGGGCTGTACGAGGATGCCCAGACCAGCCTTACTTAAGCAGTGAGATGGGGAGCCTATTTGGGGCTGTCATCGTCTGTATAGGATGAGTTACTTCTCTAAAATATGCAATATGTGTCTTGGGGCTTTCAGCTATTTAAATGTTGAGTGTGCCCTGTGTGCTCAATGGAATTGCTTGCTCTAGCATGCTTTTCTAACTGTTCAAGCAAGAATTCTACAAGCATGTCAAACAATGAAAACCCCTAGAGATTAAGATAGGTACAATTTTTTATTTTTCATTTTTAATGAACTTTGCAATTAATATTCCTGGCTCTTTTCTGTCTCACCCACCCCCACTTCTACCAGGGATCTAACCTAGACTGTCTGTGAGCCTCCTACGAGTGATTTGTGCTGCGAAAACACTCCCCCGCTCTGTCTGTTCACTTTCATTCTGCTTTGTATTGTGTACCCACTTGCGCACTTTTAGACTACAAGGTGCAGAAATTCTGTTAATCACTAGGCTTATGCTTGTTTTCAGCTGCACCACCAAGTTCATTTATGCCACAGTGACTGAAATCTATCTCTTTACAGAGGGCTAGTATAAGTCATGCACATGTAAATCCAGTTCCAAACAGCTTTTAGTACGAATACGGTGGCATACACAAGTTGTGTAGAGTTTGCACCCCTTGGGAAGAGAGAAATACAGGTTTATTTAAAGTCTTGAATGAAAGAAATCTTCCTTCTATTTAAATTGAAAATACATTTGGTAGAGTTCTCTTATTTTGGCTATTGAGGAAAGATGAGGCACCTTTACAGTTTCTTCTTGTTAATGTGAAAGCTTCTTTATAGTAGGCAAGACTTTTGCCTGAGTACTTGATAAAAGTTGGGGTTTTTTTTGAAAAATCCCTCTCTTCCCTCCCACCAGTATGCTGCTTTTCTGGAGATTTCCCTGTTTGTTTACTTTTGTTTCCTCTTTTAGGTAGTTCTGACAAACCAAATGACAACAAGGATTGGACAAAGCCACTCCACACTGGTACCTGCTTTAGGTAGGTGTTTAGCTTGTAAGTTGAAAACTGAGTTAATCTTCCAATATATTATTTCCTTTCTTTTGGCATCATAGACAAAGAAAATGAAACTGCTGAACTCATGGTGAAACTATTAGATCCATCTGGAACTGCTAGCATTGTGGAACTCTGCACTAGCACTTGTGTGTGTCAGCACTGTAATTAGCAACTATCAAATTTTATTCTAAAGTCAAACATGGTGTGCAGATTAGACTCCTGGTTAGATTTTTGAAAAGAAATTACAAATATTTTTTAAATTCATGAAATTTTCAGATTGCAGAAGCACACAGATTGAGAGTGTTGCTGGATTTTTTTTTTCCCTTTTAAACCAAAATTTTAAATACCAAACTTGATATTAGATCTATCAGCACTCCTTAAGACACTGAAGCACCCTTGAAGAGGAAGCACTAGGTACTCAGAGCTCTGAGTATCTAGGTTTTTAGACGTGCAGCTGATGCATTGCAGCCTTCCCCTGAGGATCTTAGGCTGTGGAGTTACCTCTATTCAGCTGCAGCTGTGTCAGCTAAGGAGGCCACTACCCCTGCTAGAGGTCACTGCCGCATCCCGTGTCCTGGCTGAGCTGTTTATGTGATTGTCTCCCAATCCATTTCTGCTAAAAGTGGGCCAGGTAAGCCTGAGCTATTTAAATAGTAAGTGAACCTCTGATAAATCAGGTAATTTAAATTGAAATTGGCTAGTGAATGATCATGCAAAAGCTGTAGGGATAGAACTGGGGGCAGTAAACCTCGGTAGGAAGGTAGTGATGAACAGGTTAAAGCACTAACAGAAGAACACGGTTTAATGGTTGCACACCTCAAACTATGCTGTAGTTTCCTAAATTCTCTGAGAATCATTCACTGCCTCTCCAAAACAGTTTAAATTGTTTATTTTGCCATTACACTTGAACATGTTCTATTAATTACTTGCAAAGGTGTTTCGTATTTGCTGCATGGCTGGAGCTCTCTATCCATTGCTCTCCACATGACGATGTAGAGGGAAGTTCTGTGTGGGATCCTCAGCTACAGCCTGCCCAGAGTGAGCTGAAGCGTTTTTTACAGGCTGCTCCATTTTGCTCTGTAATCAGCAGTGTACCTTGTGACTCTTCTGCTGAGGTCACAGGGGAAAATAGAACAGCTCTTCTGAAGTACAGATTTTGACAAATTAAGAAAAAGCTCAGCATTTAAATCTTATTTCAGATAGTAACTTTGTATTATTTTATGATGTACTTAAAGGGCAGGAATTCTCTGTCCACAGCTTCAGTTTCTGTGAACTAAGTAATGATTCCCTTGGTCTGAAGGGAGGGAGAAGGGGACAGTACAAAGGCAAAGATGTTCTCGGTGTCTGTACAGACATTGAACCATTGGCACAGATGTAAGATAAAATGAACAAATACAGACCATCTCCTTCGAGAATGTGAAGAATGTGGAGTTTTGAGCTGTGCGTGCAGATAAAGACCCAGCTTCCAGCATCTGACCCCTTCTGTCATTTTTGCCTCTTGGTCTCTGATGTGTTATTTTTGGCAGACTTTCTGGCTACAGACTCAATTAAAGCTAATAAATTCTGTCTTTTTTAAAAAGCCAGCATTGTTTGAGAGCTGTAGTGTTTACTGAGTCATAGGGACAGTAAAGAATGTAAAGACATTCAGAGTAGGTTAGAATTCAAAGACACCACATATTGTCTTGTGCATATTTTCTTTTACAAACATTTAATTTGACATAACCTCATATTGACCATAAACTGATGGTGACGCTCACCAGAATGTGTGTATAACCACACTGTATCGTTAAACTGAGTAGAGTGTACTCTTGCTAAAATTAAAGCTTGTACCAGTTGGTAAAATATTTAAGCTAAGAGATACTCCCCTCATCCTAAACGGCGATATCTCAAATTGTGCGTTTCAGAGTGGTACAAAGCTGTTTTCATTTTGATGTGAATTTATTCCAGCGAGTATGGAGCTGGTGGATCATAAGGTGCTTTTTACAACTCACTCTGAAGGGATGCTGTTTCAACAGTCTTATCATAAAGGCTAAAGAGCCTCCTACTCCTCCATGGCTGGTTGTAGCCAAAGGAGCTATTGAAGGAGGGGTCAGCAGCAAAACCCCAGGTAAAATCAATGCTATTGCCTTCCCTAAATATTTTTTTCCCCATTGATTGGTAAGCCTTAGAAACAGCCTTTTCTAGATTTCACAAGAGCATTAATCTCAACTCTTCTTCAGCTTCCTAGTAGAAGAGACAGAAGACATGTTCTTAATTATTTAAAAAAAAAAAAAAAGCGCAGATGCTGCAAGGTATTAAGTCAAGAGCTTTATGAAGAGGACAGCTTTCTTTCCCACTAGTGCTAGCTAAGCTGGGTATTCCTAGACATTTCTGCTGGATATATTTAGAAAGGAGGTCAAATATTAATCTACAGCCAGTTTAACTCAGAAATATCTCCTTTTACAGTAGCATTTTTCTCCCCTATTCGATACAGTTGGAAATATCCTGGTGTGGAATTTATACCCATTGTAAAAAGCGTTTTGATCTCTGACTCGGAACTGTATCTGACAGCCAGAATCTTTAATCTCAACTTAAATATACTGGAGCAAGGTTCTGGCAAGATGCCTAGAGGGTCTAGGTCTTCATTGCAGTTGAATCATTTTTTTTCTTCTCTGTGCTATAATGAATAGCAGTATGGGGCATGTGGGGCTGGTGACGTGATGGAGAGGAACGAATCATTCAGAAGTTACAGGGCTGTGTGCAGGTGAATAGGAGAGCTTGTAGCACTTAAACAAAATGACTGGTTTAAAATGCAATCCATCTTTGGACTACTGACTGTCTCTTGGGCTAAACAGAGGAAAACACCCAATAAAACTGTCTATAAATTGACTGAGCTTGTGGTCAGGTGTGAACTGAAACAGCAGAACGGCTTCCCCTGAAATAGGACAGCAGTCCAAACTTCCTTCTCTCTTTACTCCACGCTCCCCCGCCCCTTGCTTTTGGTTGTGTTCTTTTGCATTTTGCTGTCAGAAGCAGAAGACTGCTTCAGGGGCCCTTAATACTTTAATAATCATTGACTTTCTCCCAAAGCTTGTATCCCAAAGGGAGTGATGTTTGCTTATAATTATGCCTGAGAGACAGAATATTGCTATTTTGAAGTAGGATGTAGACATACTCACTAGACTTCTTCAGTAGTAATTAGAAAAATCTTTTCTTCACGCTGCCTGTTTTCAAGATTTGGCTAGTACTTGTCCTTTATTAGGTATATAAAAAATCTTGTGACAAATATGGAAGTATTGCATCAAGCTTTCTATAAAACACACTGTGAGTGGAGTACAGAGGTTATTCCTTGTCTCAGATTATTTCATAAGCCATTTGTGAAATCCTTGCACATGTGAAAAAGATGTGATTTGTTACTGCAAGAAAGGTATGTGTGTTTTAATGTTTTTAGTATGTTTTAATTGTGGGTTTTTTGGAAGATTGGTCTAATTTCCGTTCAGCTTACTAATGATGCTGCTTTTATAGGAGATAGATAACATGGCCTGTCATTTTGTGTCACCCAGGAGAAAGCTGGGGCCATGCTGCTACTGTCCGTTTAATCTTTCACTGGGACAACACTCAGAGGTAAGTGAAAATGGAGGGCAGTGCGGTACATCATAATACTGAGAAGTGAGACTTTGGAGAATCTTTTTCAGACTGGGCCTAGTGGCCAAGCAGGGATTTGAATTTGACTTCTGCCCTTGGTCTGCCATATCCCAGACTACTGAGGTTCAAGAAGAGCTTTCTAGTTCAGCCTGAGACAGTGTGGGCTAAACTGTTGTACTCCTTGTTTTCACGATGGTCAGCTTGCTGCAGTGCTGTACTTTCTTTCTGACAAGATGCCATGTCTAAACAGAATCTAATATCCTGATGGCAGGTGCTCATACACAAGAATTTAGGATCTGGTGGCTAAGTAATGGTTGGTTTTGGTTTTTTTACTATCTGCGTTTTGTAAGCAGGGAATAGAATTTCTTTGCTTCAGTCTTTTAGGCCCCAGTGACTCCAAAGCCAAAGATACCAAAGACGGTTTTCCACCGAGGTAGCGATTCTCCGGAGCACAGGACAGACCGTAGGCCTACTAACCCTTGAGACGCCGGGGCAGTCATTGGACCTTTCTGCTTTTGAGTGCAGCAGGATGGGTCTGCAAAACTGGACAGCTATGCAGATAGATACCAAGTTATAGTGACCTGCAGAGAGGTAAAAAGAGAGCTGCATTTACCCCCCGGGTAGAGCTGACTTATGGAAGCTGCTGATTTTAGAAGCCCAAAGGAATGACCCTTCTAAAAACAGTATGAAATTCTGTCTGTTGCAATGAGATATTTTCTGTTCCCTGGTTCTTTTTTTTCCCCTCTCTTCACTGTATTGCAAGCTCACTTCTCTTTCCTGGTCAGTTAAATTTGTCTTGCATTATAGTATCACAATGCAGCAATTTGAGATTAAGAAGCCTTGCTTCAATTCCCTAATCTTCTGCAAACAGCAAACAAAAATGCTACTGGAATGTTGTTGTTGTTCATAGTTTTGCATGTTAAACTTGAAAGAGAAATGCAGTGACACTTTCTTGTGGAGTTCTGGTTTTTAAATTCTAAGTTTGAAGGCAATGCAGAATGATTACAGCAGCCTGTTTAGTTTGGAACTAAATTAACATCACTGATTAGTTAACAGCCTTTCTAAGAGAGAAGTTGCATCAACATAATGTGTTGCAGAGTGAACAAAAGTTAATCTTGTATATCAAAAGTAAAGAACTTTTTTCTTCTGCAACACAGCTAGGAAGGTTGTAGTTCCAGAAAGCAAGTCAAGATAGACGAACATGTTTTATTTACTGTTCTAAATGTGCAGCTAACATGGAGCGGGGCCTGCAGAAGCACAGCAGTTCTGGTTACAACTGCCCATCTGTAAACAGCAGAAATAGACAGATTATGTTGCATTTTTACATGAACTACCTATATTGATGATCCATTGTGGTTTTGTTGTTCTTGTTTTTATATTAGGTTACCGAGGCACAAAGATGACCATTTGAGAATCCATCTTTTTTTTTTTTTTTTAAATTGTGCTTTGGCCAAATATGATACCTGTCTTTTTCTTTCTCTCTACAACTGAAAATGTCAGAGCTTAATTATAAGGGTTCTCATGGCTGTGAGGAAAGATCCTGTTGAGTCAGAGGCATGCAGCAGAGCTCCAGCTGAGCGTTTGTAAAAGCATGGCTTCTGCAGCTTCAGATTTAGGCTATTTTGTAAAGTGTAACCCACCACTTAAATGTTCCGAGGAATTCCCTGTGTAGCTAATATGAAGTGGCAGTGTTCCTCAGGCTGTAATTACGTGCTCTCTAATAGAATGGCACCTCAGGGAGGTAAAAGAACCCAAAAATAATTAACAGGATCTTTGGCAGGCTGTCTTGATACAGAGAGCAGAACACTTTCTTTGTTAGCTTTACATAAGCGTAAGTTCTGGGGAGGTGGGCATGGTGCAGACTAGCAGCCCCAGACTGGCTGAAAAATCCCTTGCTTTTGAGCTGCTTTGCAGTCTTCTGTCTGTATTATGCAAGCGTCTGTTGGGCGAGGTGCCCAATAGATAAGCACAAATCAAGATGCATCGCTTAGAGTCTAAATGCACAAAATCAAGGAAATGTTAGAGGAGAAATACAAGGGGGACAGTTTTCTCAAGGTTATGCTGTATGTCAGTGGCAAGGTCAGGCTCAGAAATAGAACACCTTATTCTCCTTCTCCACCCACTAGGTTACATTGACAGCCTTGTGAAATCTCTAGAAAAAACCTCCCTAGAAGTATTTGAAGAGGTCAATGAACAAATGATTACTTAATGGAGTAGTTGTGCTCAAAACCTTTTTTGTTTGCATTTTAGGAAAAGTGGCATTTGGAATGAATTCATAATGAATGTTGTTCAAAAAATGTGATCAAATACTGTGATGAAATAAGGCTAATTAATCACTCACTCTTTTTAGTAAGTCTGCATTGTATTTGAGCTGACAGGTCACGTGAGGATGGGAATTTAGGCATTTAAATGGCCTGTATGAAAATACATACATAAGAATTCCACTGGTCACCTACCCCATGATTGTGGGGAAAATTTGGATCTGGTCGTTTGGTTACATGGAATTTTTATTATTGTATTTACTAATCATAATTATCTGGTTTTTTTGTTTAACCAGGTTGGCAACGCTGTACAAATCACCGAGTCAGAAGGAGGCGACCATACCATACCACATTACAGTTAGTATTTCTTTTGAGATGGAGATACAGAGATGGGAGCAAATTGTTAGCTGTAAAGGAATTTTCAGACACAGAGACAAATCTGAGAATGCTGTTTGCTTTTTTTGTGTTGCCTTTTAGTTGCCATCTGAAGGTAAACAGAAACAGTGAGATGTCTCCAGGTTTATGAATATTTTGCATCTTTTCTCTTTAGAAAAATGACCAGCATGTTAGTCCTCTCAGACTTAAAACATTTTCATTTCCAGATCAAATTTACAGGCAGCTTGTCCCCATCTGTTCTTGTGCTAGTACTGCTTATTTTATCTGCCCTTGATGTTAACTTTTGGCCTAAGTGCAATTACAGAGAACAATCACGCACTCTCTGAGCCTTCATTTTGGGAGACTTGAACAAGCCAAGCTGTTTGCTCCCTTGTCAGGTAGGTTGTTGTTTCCCTAGTGGCTCTCTTCTGTTCCAGTTGAGTTTATCTTTCTGGGACAAGGGTGACCAGAATCATAGATGGTATTCCAGAGGTCCCACCAGTGCTTTGTGCCGTACATATTTCCACATCTCTGCTCTCAGTACATTGCCTGATATGACCTAGGTTGTATTTGTCCCTTTCACAGCTCCGTCCTACCAGTGATCCTATGACCAGCCAATATATACAGATTTTTCTCTTCTCTCACAATCATATGAGGAGCTTGAGGAGCTTATGGCTGGAGTCCTTATTCATCCCTAGTTAAATCCTATGATTATGTTCTTTTGTGGAGTGCTTAGATACATATTAATGAGAATACATACTGTCTGAGCTGTATTTAGGTTTAAAAAAACCCCACCACTCGACTCTTATATCTTCAAATGTCAGATACATAGGTACATGCCATAACTATTTGCTGTGTGTCCTCATGGAAACACGTTGCCATAGCATTTCCTGCAGATTTTAATGCTGCCATAAGATGAGATCTTCAAACTATTGAAGAAAAATCATTTTTTTTTTTTTTTTGCGCTCCTGAGTGTATGCACCTGGACAGAAGAAATACTACATATATATATATATATATATATATATATTTTCTTAGTTCTGTAAAGACTGGAAGGTTAAGTGGAACTACATCCAAAAGTTGTTTGGATCATGTGATGTGAGTGCGCAGCCCTTTCTCTCCAGCTGACAAACAGATGGATTTTATCTTAGACCGTTTAATTGCCTTTGCCTTTCAGTTTTATATGCAGAGGTATGCTCTCTTCTTCTGTCGGAATGCACACAATCTTGAAATACAGTTGAGAGTGTATCCTAATCAAAGATTAGTTAAAACTTAAGATTATCCCTGTGTTTTTTTCTCTTAATCCTGTAGAGCTGCTTCAGCAGATGGTTTCTCTAAGAAAAAAATGTATTATCCCTGTTTCATGAAATTCAGGTCTGATGGTAACAGTCTGCTGTTACCGTTTCTCATTCCCATCTCAGTAGTTAAGCTGGAAGATGTAAAAATACATTTACAATGCTTCCAAAACTGATCTACATCTATGTATAACTAGCATACAAAAAAAAATTTATAAATTCCTCAAGCCTAGGTCCTCAAAGATGTTTAAGCTTATGCAAATTGGATACTTTGGTACCGTGGAGAAACTGGCTGTTCAGTGCCTGTAAGCTGATGGAGAGGTGTGCAACTCGGTGACCGAGCTCTAGTTGTTTTCCAGTTGTGTCCTTTCCAGCACACTGGCAAGTTGGTCACCACTCTGAGCAAGCAGGAGGCTGTGGAACACTTACCAAATGAAACAGTTTCTTTCACAGGCTGATAAGGATTCATTCTTAAATGCACAGTACAGAAATGTAAATCAATTTATGCACAAGGGAGTAAGTAGATCATCTGATTCACCTGTATTTCTCAAGTAATGTGGTCTTACTACTTAATCATGAAAGATGGAGACACGGGATTTATATCCTGGGTAGGAATTGTCAGTATTTTCCTGAACTGTGGAGGGTCTGCAGACTAGCAGTGAGAATACTGTTCAAGTAATAAAGCCATCTACCTTTGTCAGTCTTGATACAGTCTCTAGATGCCAGAAGATGTTAAAGAACAACTCAAAGGGACGATTATCTGAGCTTTGTAGATCCAGTGAGCCTTGTTAAGCCTTGTTTCCGTTAGCGACATTCTCTCCATGTAAAAACCACTAACAAGCTTCACAAATACATACAAAATTATTGTATTTTTGAGGGGCTATGCCCAGAAGGTACATGCCTTTAACTAAATGCAAAACATCCATACTAAGCAGCCTACTTTATCTTGTTCTGGCCTTTGCAAGCATTGGAATGCTTTCGCTGGGAGTCTAGCATGCTGGATTAAGTGGATTCTTGGCTACAGATCCACCTTTGTGCCTGAGGGAAATGGCAGAGATTAGATGCAAGCAGCAGTGAAACACTAAACTTGAAGATTCCCCATTACGCTATTTAGAATAACACTTGAGTTGCTTATAATAGCAGAGGGACTGCACAAATTCTGCCCTTTTGGTTCGTCTTGCTGTTTGTTCCTTTGAAAACAGAGCAAGCTGTGTGAGGTGAAGCATTTAGAAATAGAAACACAGAGATGGGAGAGTTAAGCAAAACATTTTGATGAGGCTTTGTTTTGTTTTGGGTTGATATTGGTATGGGACGCACTGGCATTTGAGACAAGTCACATGTCTGGTAGTAATCTGCTTTTTCAGTGCACCACCCTAAAATGTCAGCTTCCCTGAAATGCTCCCATCCAAACGTCTCTAAATGCCCCACATTGTCTCTACCTGAGCCCTCAGGATCTCCAAAGCACTTTCTTTTTCTGATTAACTCCTTTTCCTCTCTAAGTCTGCACTGCAGTGAGAGTCTTCATTGAGCTGTCAGCAGTGCTCCCTGCACAGAATTTGTCTGGAAATGGGAAGCAGACAGTTTAAGATTTCATATGACATCTCAGTATCTCTGTCTGCATTGATGACATGTTTAACTAACTGATTTCCCAGATCTTTCATATTTTAAAATCTTTTAAAATCATTAAATTGTGAGCTAAGGTAACAGAAAATATGAATGGTGATAAGCCAAATAGATCACTTAAAGCGCTCTCCTGAGTGGCAGAATCTAGTTTTCACTTCTGCTTTTACTTTTTGGCAGTTAAATGTTCTCATCCCATTGTGTCCCATAAATTACTATGCTGGGACAGTCTTTGCAGTCCTGAGACTGATTCAGACGTGCTGTTCTCTTACAATGTCTCATTGATGTTTTCAGTTCATTAAGTAGATACATGAAACAAAAATATCCTAGGTTTTAGAAAGTCACAGTTTTTTTTTTTCTGAAAAGGATTGAAGCTATTAATCTAGTCATCTCCTTGCTTCTGTGGGAGCTTAAATAAGAGCTGAAGGATTTGGCTTTTAATTTATTTAAATAGGCAACAGAAGTTAATTTACAGAACAGCAGTGCTTCTTAGCCATAGGGGTTATTAGTGGTAAAATGGAAATAATAGCCTGGTTGATGAAAATAAAATAACTTGAAAAAATAAAATGAGCAGACACAGTTATTAGTTGGCATGTGTGTTGAAAAGCTTGCAGTTCTGAGCTTAGTCTGGCCTATAAACTTTCTGTGGCCCCTCATCTAAAATAAATGACAGCATGATACCTTATTCTGATTTTCTGGGAACTAGTTACTCACGCTTTATATCCACAGAAGTGTTATCACAAGATTTTGTTTATATCTTACAGTCTCATGGCTTCCGAGATGTGCAGCCTCCAGCTGTCACTCAAAACGCAGAAGGTACTGAAATGAACCCTCGCAAACGGCCACGGAGAGAAGAGGAAAAGGAATAGTGATTCAAAAGTTGAATGTTAAAAAATGTGCGCTGCATGAGAACAATTGCATGGTGAACATGCAACCAAAGGTAGCCCTGCTCTGGACATTATTTTAACATTAAGACTGCAATATGCAAATTTCTGTCACAGGAAATCCCTTTGTTTATGGTATAATTTTACTTTTATAATAAAATTATATGTTTTCTATAACAAGAGGCTTCAGCTTTTTTGGGGGAGATGGAGAATACAACTACTTCTCTCACTCTGGGTAAAAACCCAGTGAAATGCGAGCGTCTAATACAGTACAATTAATGACACAGGTTTTGATCACTCATCTGGTTTTGTGTGTATCTGAATTTTAACAAGGTTTCGTGCAGCAGTCTGCTCACGTGCCGCAGACCAGGACAGAAGGCTGCTGAAGGGATGTTTTAGGATAAATGCCTAAATGCTAGGCCAGACTGGGGCATTAGCCCTTACCTGCTGCAAAGTCCTTGATCAAGGACAATCAAAGCACTGTTTTGAACTTCTCATTTATCTTGTAGTGGTAACAATAGAGATGAAAGACTAGATCTGAAGCACAAAAGATTTAATCCAGCATGGTAATTTCATGATCCTGTCTTAGTAAGCGTAGGAATATTCTACCGTCGCTAAAGCTTGAACCAAACTGCTGCATAGCCCTGAGCCTCCATGTTCTTATTCTACCAAAGCATTCAGAATGGAGGTTCTGTAACCAGGATCGGCTTTAATAAAAAGAAAACCCAAGCTTCTTAGACACCAGCAATATATTAGCTATATTAGCTCCAGAATCTAAATCAAATGAAAGAATGATTTTACACTGAAACCGTAGTGGGGATCTGTCCTCTTTTTATTAGGAGAAAACAAATAGATTTGATTATTAGAGGAGAAGAAAGGTACTGCAGTGCAAAATACTAATTACTTCAATTAGGAGAAGTGTTTGTCTGTACACATGCACACATATGACCCCTTTCTGGCACAGTGCTTGATAATGTTACAGCTGAAGAAACTCAGCAAGCAGGCTAAATGGAGAATTCAAGTTGTGGAAGTCACTACCTTCAATTTTTAATTTGGTAACACTAAACTGACATTGCCTTGAAACAAAATTCAGTGCTGAATCTGAGTCACAAAACCTCTCTATTCAAAAAGCTGCAAACAAAGTGGCAGCAATTTTTGGATCATTATAGTGTTTAGATATAAATTACATCATAAAATATGAAGAGTATTCAATTGCCATGCAGCAAACTGGGCTGTGTCAAAATTTAAAAACTGAGTCAGGGAGAAGCTCTCAGGCAAGCATGACATAGGGAAAGGCGGCAGGATTTGTGACTCAGACAAACATTTCCATGCAGGAGACACAAGCAAACAAAAGGATCCTACCGCATGTGATGTCAGCAAGCAAATGCTCCGTTTGGGAATAATAGCTTCCTACGTATTGCAGTGCAAGAAGAGGGGGGAGCTAGCACAGTACACATGCCTACGTAGCCACAAGGAAAACCATCCATTAAGAACGTCGTAGCAGTATTTTAAGAAGCACTGCCAGTTGCTAGTGATAGCTGCCACCTAACGTGTTTGGTATTTATGGAATCATCCATTTCTCTCAATTTATGGTGTTCTGATTTAATATTCTCAACACATTCTTCCATGTGTGAGAAGATTAAGGGCATGTCTCCAATATACTATTAATTTCAGCTGACGGTGGGGGGTTTTTTATTTTGTTTGTGGTAGAGTAGCATCCAGAAGCCTCAGCTGAGATGCTGATCCTGTTATACCAAGATAAATGGTTTTGTTTGAGTAAATGTTAGATCTTCCAGTATTCCAGGCATCATTATAAAAATAAAAAAAAATTGCATGGTTTCTGGTTAACAGTGGGAGTTACAAAACATCTAAAGGAAGCACTGGAGGCTCTCTATGGTGAGATTTTAAATTTTTTTTTGTTTGGTTTTTTTTTTTTTTTTTTTTGTACTGGCGCTATTATGAAAATCAGCTCTCTAGACCAGAACTAGAGAGAGGGATCTGTTGGCGGAGACAAAATTAGATTAAATGAGCCAGATTTCCTTCTCATCTGCTGGAGACAAGGAAGCTGTTCCAGGCTTAGAATTGCGTATAAAGAAAGAATTTGACCATTGCCTCACCAATAAATCTTCTGTGGCAAGTTGATATTTTCTTACATGTGCCTGGAATTCTCTTGCATTTCACAGCATGAGTGCACAATAGTGAGTGGCATGAGAGAATTTTAGGGCTGCACGAAAAACAAGATTCTAACAAGCCAACATTATGGCACTGAATCAAAAAGAAAATAGGTTTTTTGATTTGCTGCTTAAGTCCCAGTTTTCTGAAAGCCAAGAGCTTTAACCATCATGCTGAGTTTAGAATTATTCCATTTTGTAGGGGTGACATTTACTTGCGGTGTAGGAACCTACTTGGTCACCACAACAAGAATACCGTATCTACCACACGGCTTGGCAACAGGAAAACATTGTGGTCACAGTACACTTCTTCTCAAGCCCAGAATCCTGCTTTGAAACTCTTTAGTTTGGAGAGGGAAAATAACAATTTATTTCTTCCTGGTTTTATGTGTTCTGCACCTTTTCCATTATGAAACACTCAGAAACCAACTAGCTTCCAGTTAGAATACACTTAAGAAAACACGGAGAAGAAATAGCTTAGCTGAAGGTAAGAAGGTGCAGCCAAGGTTCCATTTTTGCAATCAAAGTCTGGTATTGAATTCAGTTACAAACCAGCTGACCGATGGAGAAGGAGACTCAGCTGCTGACCTGAATGTTGAACACAGCGTTGAGAAAAAAATTTAAAATACAACATCTGTTTTTCTGTTGAATTTCAGTTACTCTTCCTTTAGTTATTTTGGAGAGATTGAACTTAGAATGCGATTTATTCTAAGGCATTTAATGGATTAATGACAGAGGTGAAATCCTTACTGCCCTCCTTTTTAACTCCACCCTTTTTCTGAACAAAAGAAGATATGTAAGTTGGAAGGAGAAGTCTTTGTGTTCCAGCTTCTCAGAAGCCTTTACCACACTCAGGATCATAATTATTTAGAAAGACACATTAAGCTGTATTATATGATTTTTACACACACTAATTCTAGAAGAAATATAGTTGATTAGGCGATGAAGTATGACTTGACGCTTTCTTCTTCTAAGACAGAGTGCCTTGAGGGAAATTTAATACATAGAGCACTTACTCTGCAGTAACACAAATATTAAAGAGAGTTCATAAGTGAAATAACACTTTTTACAGAATGAGAACCAGAGAAGGTAACTGGCGGTTCCCAACCAGTTCAAGCACAACGACCCTGCGAAGGGCAGGCACGCAGCCGCCTCACTGCAGGGGAACGCGAGCCACCGGCTGCCAGAGCTGGCAGCGTCTGAGGGCCACCGAGCAGCGTGCCCAGCCCTCCTCTGCCCCAGGCCTCCCCTCCGCCGAGGAACCGCTGCCAGCTGCTACCTGCTCCCGGGCTTCCCCTCTCCCCGGCTCCCCAGGCTGCGTACTCGACGTCTTGTGGCTCCCAGCCATAGAGTCATTTCGGATGATTAGGGTCAGGGGAGTTGGCTTCCCCTGGCTGGGGCAAGATTTCTGCATTAATGTTCTGCGCTGAAGAATGAACTCACTGGGAACTGGCCCCCTTCCCAGTACTGAATTTCACCCACAAATGCACCCACTGTTAAACTGTAAGCTACTGTCTTGCTTCCTACAAGCAAGAAATATTTGTACAGTATGTACTATCTATTTATTAGAGAGTCTAAACTCTACAGTTTTAACTATATAGAAATAATAAATGGTATTAAAAGCAATAACCCAATCACCATGTAAACAGTAAAAATGTTAGATTATCTGCTGATAGGACGCATAGAAAAGTATGTATTTTACTAAGTCATTCTTCAAGAATTATAGCTAACACTGTTGATTTTATTACAAGAATTACTTGCTACTGATTTAAATGAAGCCAGAGAAGCATCTGGACTTTTTAAGCTTACTACATATTTGACTGTAAATGTTACAGAATACATCACATAAATGTATCTCTTTAAAAGTCATGTACTAATTCATTATTTTATATAATTAACACAAATTTCCATGCCTAAGTCATAGAATTTCAGACTGTTCAAAGAAGTTAGCATCAGCTGCATATATATGTTAAAGTCTGTGAATCCTCCCATTCTATTTCATCTCTACTCTTACAGCACATATATTACAAAAATAACCACCAGAGTCTGGGCACAACAGTGGTTGGTTTCTGGTACTCATTTAAGTAGCTGATTTTTAATTGTTGGGGTTTTTTTTTCTTTTTAAGAGATATTTCTAACTAAGTGTGTAAAATTCAAGGTCTTGTCACTGGAGCAGGATATCACAGAATCAGGAATCTAATCTGCAGTAAGATGATGAACAAGCAATTTAAAGTAAATCTGTGGAAGAATCAGTATTTTTTTTTTTAAATCCCACTAGGCACCTGCCTGAACAAGCCTGGCTTGACCTTTGCTCTCATTTTAGGATAAGCTTCACCTGCCCCCCCAAAAGGGCAGAATATGCACACACCATGAAGCCCCTAGAACAGTATAAACAGGATTTAAGTGGTACACCATTTTGTATTGCCTTCTCTGAGCAGAACTGAGCTTCAGGCTCAGGAATTCCAGTGGTGCTGTACTCACACAGTATGGTACTGGGGGACCTCAGCCACAGATGAAATGTGTTGCAAAAATGGAAAGTACAGAGGAAGGGCCTGACGCACTAACACTGCCAGCAAGCTCTGTTGGTCGCTGATATCCAGGAGGTCTGTGCCCCTCATCTCCTTTTAGCAGTAAATTATGATAATGAAGGGTGACTGATTGCTGAAGTGGACCAACCTTAACAAGAAGATATCGGACTCGTGTGTTCCTGCCTGCAGGATGACCTCATGATTTGACAACATCCAGACCACGTTACTGAGTGTTATGCGGTCCGCTGTGTCTCACTGCGTCAATCCCATGGGCGCTAATCTACAGGCACACGTCAATCAGTCTGTCAAGGGCTTTATGACGTCACAAATTTTGCCTTTGCTAACGGGAAAAAAGGTGTGCTGTGCAATCTGCTCTGACAGTGTTCCAGACCCATTCAGTCGTTGCGAAAGGGCTCAGCTTCCATTAGTTCTTTCTGCCACATACTTTTCTCCAATAGATTTCCAAATCTAACTAAATAGGTATGGACTAATATCCTGTTTCTCACTATTCAAAGGACTCCCTTTCCTAAACAGAGGTCTGAATGGAAGGCTGAAAATGGAATTTTCCTTTAGAATGGGATTGGAAATTTCCATGACAGCTGGAAGTGGGATTCAGGCCTGAAATCCTCTGTTTTGCAATGGATGTGGATATTTCAGAATAATCTTTGACTACTAAACTGGAAAAGCTGACTTGACTTCAAAACTTTTCTTTAAAAAACAAAAAAAAAAGCAAGAGAAATAAACAGAGATAAGGCCTTGGTGTTTAAGAACATCCTACTACAGTACTTATTGTGGTAAAGGAGCCAGTAAAACTGGTAACTGAAGTTATGGTGCTTTTTAAAACTGCAGTTGAACAAAGACTGAACCTAAGAAAATTAACTGGAGCTTGATGCAGCTTGTCAACCACAGTCTTCTCACTGCATTCCTTTCAAATTCTTGCTGTCTTTACTCTTAACCATTTGAAATTATTTTATTGAACAATAACTGTCTCATTGAGTTTGAAGAGCTATAAAACGAACAGACTTATACAGTCTCATTCACAAGGTGACAGATATATAGTCATTCAACAGCAGACATGCCTTCAAAATGAGAACAGCCAAAGGCTTGGACAAACTTGCTTTTCTGGTGGTTTCACCTGGCCAGGAAAACAGAATACAGTGTCTAAAATTACTTCTGGTTTATTGCAAAAGCCCTACTTTTTGAAGAGATCACTTTAGAAAGGTAGCTTATTTACCATCGGGTTTTCCCATTATATTATTTTGTATTATACTGGAGCGTATATCACAGGTAAATTAAATATTGTCAAATCATTCTTAATGTCCCTACATGTTTTCTACTTGTCAGAGTACAGGATTAACTTCCAAAGGTTACAAAAAATTAAGAAGCACTTCTTTTTGCACTCTGTACAATTCAGGTCACCTCCCCAAGGCCTGCTCAAATCCTGCTTATGTCTCACCAGCAAAAAGAGAAAGAGGAAGACACCATTTTAAGGCCAAAAGAAAACGTATTTCTTCCAATACAACACTAAAACCTTCTTTTAAAAAATAATGCAACCTGGTGAATCTGGAAAAGATACAAACACTTGTGTTTCCTTCTCAAGTCAGGTGCAAGTCTTAACCTCTTTTTGACAACATGTGGCAAACCAATGATTTCACACTCAAAATTCTATGAATTGTGAATTTATTCCATCCACCTGACCTCCTCACATCGGAACCATTCATGCTGCTGCTACCCAGCAATCCAGGGTGCACTGAGGCATTCTTAATTTAGCTTCCAGAGTTACTGAACACTGAAAACATTTCATAATAGTACCAAACACGCCTCTCATAGATTAGTGCTTTACTTGATAATACATTGTGTTTAGAGCTTCCTTTTCTGGACAGCAGTAAGTAGCAGCGTGGCTACCGTCTGCGGTAATTGCCCACCCCACCGTCTCCGCACAGCGAAGCGACAGCAGGTTCCTGGCTGCCCAACTTCGCCATACCACCCACAGCCACCATATGTTCCACATTGCAGGTTAATAAGAATGGTTTTTCACCTTCCCTCCCAGAAACAAATGTCAGCATGGCTTAGAGCCATAAGCTCTTTATTTAATATCAAAGCAAAACAATACTAACTTGACCATAGTGCCAAAACTTGACAAAGTATCCTGAGTACAAAGTTCTACTCTATTTCACTTTAATTAGTGTCCTTTCCAATTAGACAAATGCTGAAAAGCACACGGGGACTGCCAAGATGAATCAAGGACATCTGGTAACTTTAACATTTCAACATGAAACAGAGTAGGTATGACTCTCAGATAGTCTTATGTGCTGTTTGAAACAACTAGCAAAATATACAATTAACAAAAATTTAAGAAAAATACTACCTAAATGCTTTTGAATCTTTTTTTTTGGATAGCCTTAATTGTTGTTTGTCATGCAACATGAATCTGATCACACATCTTGTTGAACTGGCTGTTACTTCCATAAGATATTGTTATAACAGGAATTTTTAGAATTGATATCATATTACACTAAGATTATCTGGATTATAGTTTCTCAGAAACTCCAACTGCCTCTAAATTACTAGTGAAAAGCAACTAATAATGAACTTAAAACTGCTTTTTTGATACCTGCACTGAAATGCATTCTCTTGAGGCTTGTGACTCACTGATGATGCAGCACACAAAAACCTAAACAAATAAAAACAAAATCCAGCAATGACATCATCAGCTGCAACTGTGGGCTATCTCCTCAAAAAGAACTGCAATGTTTTTGACCCCTCAAACCCACCTGGCACTCCTAAATAAATGAATGTTAAATTGAAAACATATAAACGGCATACTGAAAAAAAAAAAGAAATTCTTTCAGGAGAAGCTATGCAATTTTCTGTAACTACAAGGGATTTTGGCTGTGAAAGACTAACTGTGACAATCACATTTTTAACTCTCATGGCGTTTACATATTCACAAGATTGCAATGCCATTGCCGGAAGTATTCTAAAATTAGTTTGTCTCTGAAATAACAATTTACCAAACAGAAGACAGATTTACAGCAGCACCTGACATGCAGAGGTAATGACTACAATGCAGAGGACAACAGGTTTCAGCAAGCTATTGTCCTTGTTATAATCCATTAAAAACTGAGAATATTTTTGCATATGAGGCTTGTGATTTGGCCATTTTTCAAGGTATATCTGACATTAAGGATATCGTTCCCTCCCATGGGTACAAGCTATTTTAAATGTGTGGTAATTATACCCCTTCATTGTTGGCATTTATGGACCCGAGAGCTCTGAAAATAGCTTTTCAGCAGCAATGAATAAAACAAGCCAAAAATGCCTTTCACAAAGGAAAGACGTGTATTGGACAGCAGTAGAATATTAACTACAGTTTGTTTCCCAGTGACTGGCTATAACTTTTAAGTTTCATTCGCTGTGACTTATGATCTCCCCCTTTGCCAGAGCAGCGAATGCGTAGACCCCACCTAATGCATCGCTTGTGGGTGCGTATGGCTGCTCAGATGACGGTTTTGAGGTAAATTAGTGTCAGAAGTTTGGTTGTGAACTGTTGGAAATGGGTAAATACGACCCCACAGCTCCTTTTCCCGCGCGTTTTTGGAGAGGGAAGAGTGGGGAGCTGGGGGGTGGCAGCCCCACCGCCGCCAGACGAGCGGGGAGCTCGGCCTGGGCCCCACACCCGGGCAGGCTTCACCCCCGCTGCCGCAGGATTTCCACAGAGGAGGGGTTTTTATTTTATTATTATTTTCTGAAAGATCGTGCGTTTAATGGCCATTTCCCTGACGCTAACCCGCTCCTCAGAGACTCCGCGGGGCAGCGGTGCCCCCCCCCGCCACGAGGTGAGGCCGGGCCGGGCCGGGCCGCCCCCAGCCCCGGCCCCGCTTACCCTCCGGCCCCGTCCTGGCAGCCAGCGGGAGGGAGGCGGCGGAGGCGACAGCGGCGCCGGAAACGATGAGCGCAGGGAAATCCTGAGGCAGGGATTAGGTAACAGGGAACGCACTCTCAGGTTTCCTTCGGGTTCCTGTGAGGAACCTACGCGTCTGGCTGCCTTCGCGTGACTCATCACATCGGCGCGGCTGTCAGCGCGCCCGCCCCCCCTCTCCCTCCCTTCCCGCCGCGGGCCCGGCCTCC
>WHYT01012836.1:32706-46210 GCA_009806455.1 Tetrax tetrax | reverse complement strand
GTGGGGGGAAAAAAAAAAAAAAAAGAAAGAAAAAAAATCAAAGCAGATCAACTTGCCTAAATCTCTTCTTCTCCCCAGAAGCTCTGGGACTATATGCTCCCACAGGGGACTGATGTAAACAGATGAAACAAGTGATTCACAGTTTAGACAATTAAAACATAACAATAGCCACTGACGGGATTATCCTGCCATTTGACAGCATCTGAGCAGAGAAAACCGTAACTTCAGCAGCCCTCAGGCTGGGATGCGTTCTACAGAGGCTGCAGTTGTCAGGTGGCAAAGCAAGCCCCAACCCAGGCCATTTCCAAGCATCAGCAATCAGAGTGCGTACCTTCTGCCAGCTGCAGAAGACCTAAACCTTGCAGCTACAACTCAAGACACAAGGCTCCGCGGTTCCTGCGAGCCGTGGTTTACGCCTGCTGCAGCAGTCTGGGTACCACGAGCCAGAGGGGCTCACCACGCCAGCACCAACGCGCATCAGGGCAAGCGCAGCAGCCTCCCTGCCATTATTGCTCCAGTCCGTCTTTCAAAAGAAAAATAAGAAAGATTTTTTGCATTGAAGTTCCCGTGGCTCCCAACCTTAGAGCATTCCCAGCTTTTTCATGGTCCGCCAGCGATCCTTGATCATCACTGCCGTGCGGTTCTGGAAAGGGTACTTCTGGCAAATGGCCTTCCATCTGCCTTCTCCGTACTTCTTCACGCCCTCCTTGATCCACTCGCTCTCCTGTATCGTCCATTTCTAGAAAAGAGGTGAGCAGTGCTCTGTGAGCGCAGAGTGCGACTGCAGGGAGGAGCTGCGCTGGGCAGAGAGCCGCGCTGTAACCCCTGTCCCGTCACTAGCACGCGTTCCGCTCACTCCGCTGTCGGTGCGCGCTCACGGCCGTTACAAACAAGGGAAGTGCTCAGCCCCAGCACAAGCTCAGCAGCAGTTCTGCCTCCCAGAGCGCGACACTGGTCACGTAAAAGAGGAGTCACCTTTCAATGCAACAGCAAGCATCGCAGATACAAAGTGCTCACTGCCTGCGCCCTGCCTAACGGCATACAAGTGTAGCATGGAAAAAAATAAATATCTGCAGGTCCTCTGAATTTACATATTGGAGGCAAAATGGGAAAAAATTGAAGAAAGCAGCTACTGGGAACAAAGTGCTACACGGTGTACAGCAGCATAAGAGCCAGCAGCCATCTTCCCACAGGCAAGGGCGCGAGAGTTCCTAGCAGCTCCAAAGTGGGACCCCCTTCCCAGGTAACAGCTGCCATACGCGTCCCTCACCCCAGCAAAACACCGAGCCTCTCCAAACCTAGCTCTGAGCCATCAAGGGAAAGAGGCGTCACGCACACAGCCTGGGCCTGGCGCGTGGGAGGCACGCAGCTTTAGCCAGCCACCAAAGCGGGCTGTTCTAACAGAGAAACTCCAGCTAGCTCTGTGAATGGGAGAACCTGCACAACGCAGATCGAGCCTGGCTATCGGAAGCACCGGCTTCAGGGAGCATCGCTTTCCAACCCGGCCTCCAGTGCGCCATTTAACACAGCAGCAGCTGGCCCTCCTGCAGCGAATGCAGGCTGTGAGGAAGCGTTCGAGCAGCAGAGTATCCTCGCCAACATACTGCAAATTGTGCGATAGTTTGCTCTTTTATACAGACACGTCCTGACTTCAGGCCTTACGGAAAGGGCTTAAGGGCTCCACATTACCTGTTTCTTGGAACCGAAGACTGTAGCGTTGTGACTGTTTGTCCCAATCGACGCTGAAAAACAAGGCGACAGGATTACGTTTCGCCGTAACTCAGGAGGTACGAACCTCGAGAGACTGCCCGGGGCTTAACTGCTGAACTCTGCAGTCAGCCTACGAGAGCATCTCGTGACAGACAGTAAACCCAAATTCCTTTATCCCTCTCTTTTCTGCAGCTACACCCTGCACAGCCTTTCCGTTTCAAGCCCCAACTGCTTTCTGTGAAAGCTTTCCAGTAAAATCCATTTTGTTTTAAACCAGCCAATACGTCGAGAACAGGGGCACCCACCCAGGCTGTGGCTACACTGTACACTGAGGCTGGGATGAGACATCCACTGTCCACTCCCTTCCACCGGCTAAGCTGCCTATCTAGCTGCAGAGGGAACTGGGCTGGAAAAATCTGGCTGAAGAGGTAAACTTAACCTTTACTTCATGGCACTGAAGTGGGAACGGGGAAAGAGCTGCATGTCCAGGATTTACATCCTGTAAGCTAAGCACGTCAGTCTGACACTTGAACGGGAGTTTTTGGAGCGCATTTCAGGTCAGAGGTGCACAGAACAAATATCTTGGAGTTGGGCAGCTACCTATTTTCTTGGGCTTTTGGATTTCTGGTTTCAAAATTCAGTCACACAGAAGGTAGCAGGACACCCATGAAGCCTCAAAGCCAGGATTATCATCAATTAACCCTGCGCCAGGGGCTTTGTTCTTACCTGCATCTGAGAAGAGCTCATCCTCGTCACTCCAACTGTCTTTTTCCTCTTCGCCAAACGAGCTGTTCCACATTCCTTGAAAGGACCTGCAAGCAGGCAAGCAGTTACTTTGGCTGCTGGCTAGGGAGGACGTTTTATGGGGAGAAGGTGCAGGGCCACCTGGAGCAGAGCACACAGTACAGAGAAACACACCCAGAAAGCGATATATAAACACGCCGCCACCTCCTCCACTCCCCGCAGAGGGGAGATGAATCCTTCGGGGCCCCGTCTGTATTTTGTAGCCAGCATTTGCAAAAACAACTGACTGGGGATTAACTACACAATTAAGCACTTAGAGCAGACAGACACACACAGCTGGGCGTCCCAGGCCTTCGCGTACGGCACAGACTTGCCAGCAGCTCAGGGCAGAAAACTTCAGTCTTCCCAAGCAGCCTTTGATTCCTACTGTTTCACTGCTAACGCTGCCGAGGTCAACCGAGCTACAGAGGTGTCTCCGTGAGCTCAAGGGCCTCACCACTCTCACCTGCTTCCAGTCCTCAAGCACAAACTCGTGAGAGGAAATGAAGCGTGTTAAAGATGACTTCCAGCGGTTCACCCAAGGCTACCACATCAATATAACTGAAACCATTTATGACTGCAGGAAAATAACCGTTCTCTGTTCTCACTAGAGGTTGCACTGCTGAGCACCTCTTTCCTGCACAGAAACTTCCGCGAAGCAGCTACCGGCAGAGCGTGCGATCAGACTTCCAGGCAGATCTCATTAGCACCACTGCTACCACCAGTTCTGACACTTCGCGGCTTCAAGCCAAGACACCACACAAGCAGCACAGACAAGAAATCCCTGCCCAGGTGAACTGGAAACCAGCTTGCATAACAATGGGGCTGAAGCCCAAGAACTGCTCAGCCACGTGGCAGCAGCCCCACTCCGGGCTCCTTCCTGATCCGGCACCGACCCTCGCTTTAGGCACCCGGCACAGGATGGGAAGGCATCGCACCCGAGTCACTGCATCCAGCTCCTTCCTGGGGCGGTCAGCCACAGCGCTCTGCTCCGGAGGAGTTCACAAAACATCAACCTATCCCCACAACATTCCCTGGCACCCTGCAAATAAACTCCAGACACATCCTAGGGACAGCAACATCAGCTGCGACGTACTACGGAAAAAAGCAGAAGAGACCGAGCGTCACCACTCACAAGTCCTTGGAAGAGTAGCAAATTTATTAAGTGAAATTCCCAGATGACTCGAGGAAGCAGACAACATGGAGGGGTGGAAATCCCTTCTCGGCATCATCTCTGAAATTAATTTAACCCCTGAGCAAGGCACACCAGCAAGGCACCTGAGAGATTTCCTCACTGTCTGCACTGATGCCAGCTGCGCTGCAGCACATCTCTACTTGCAGCCACTCTCCTGTGCTTCAGGGACAGCCAGTCCCTCTCCAGAGCAGCCAAGCTACACCCAGCACCGAGACCTTTCCTGCCCGCCCTTCGCAACCAAACCTTTGCATTCTTGACACTCTTAAGCCAGGAACTGAGGTAAACTGTGTTGTATTTATCTTTTCTAAGACATCAAGCTCTCCTCAGTCCTTCCAGTTTCACTCCTAGGGATCCAAATAATCATTATTGCTGGCTGCAATGGAACTTCACAAAGCAAAAGAAGAGCAACTCAGACATCTAAGCAGGAATCTTTGTTACACCTTGTTACAGCCTACGGGAGACACTCCTGAGACTCTTAGCTTAAGAGTCTCATTTCAGTGTTAATTTTAGACTTCTGCTGGTAAGCCTACCTTGCCATTTTCTGTGGGAAATCCTTACAGAAAGGAAAAAACCCTAACGTACCCCTTCCTCCTGTAGTGCAGTCATTTCAGCTGCAAGGTTGAGTGGTAACTCGCATTCAGGAAACAAGTCAGAAAGCTGCAACTAGGAGTTTCTTAACCAACAGAGGTTTCAAGAAAAAAGAGCTTAAGCAAGTTCAGTATTCCTTTCCAGCCCTTGAGAAACGTAGAGTCTAATCTGTTCCACAAGATGCACCTACAAACTCCTTCCAGCTTCAGTGTCACTAACCAAAGTGCAGAGAAACAGCGTTCCCCGTGACACACACGCTGGAATCACCTACCAATACTAATTCCAGTAGCTCTGACTCACTGCCAGGGGAAGCCAGATGTCTCCCCTGCTCTATTAACCAAAGAGTAAAGTGGAAGGACAACAGAGTGTTTGCTTTGCCCAGTTCCACAAATGCTAGCGGACAAGGACAGCCAATATACTCATCCTGAATTAAAGGTAAAGGTTTTTCTTGTTCACGCTACCGATGTCAGCTGCAAGCCAAAAGATGGGGTGCAGATTAGAATATACCACAAGAGACGGGCTTCATACTTGGCACTCTTAGTAGAAACAGGCTGGTCATGCAATTTCTGAACAGGTCTGGAAGCCGAAGATACAACTGGCTCCTGGGAAGAGTCTGGGCTCTCACTCGACTCGCTGTACTGGCTCTCTTGCTCCATGACCAGTTTGCTTATGGTCAACAAGCGTTTGCCCTTATGGGGTATTTCAGGAGGGCCTGAGATCTCAGAATCTTGATTCTCCTCTTCTTTCCGTCTCTTGGTTCTGTGGGATACAGAAGGAGACAGTTGCTTGGGGAAAGAAAAGTCTGTTTCATCCAGTTTGGTGAAGAGCGCATCAGAATCCTGGGAGTCCGACAGAATCTTGAACGCTTCTCTCAGAACAGAAATCCCATACGCGGTTACAGTTCCAGAGGGCTGCCTACAAAATAAACAGAACTGAGCAGGTTGTAAAGATTTCACCCAGGCGGCTCCACCTCACTGAGATCAGGCTGTTCTTCTATGGCGTGGCCCTCAACACTTCGCTATCACCCTAGGGACACAAAATCTACTGACGAGGGCATTCCCAGCCCTTCGGCCCGCCCTCCTGCTGAGCAGCGCGGCGTGCCGGGGAAGCGGCTCTGGAGAGAAAGGTGCCCACAGCAGCGAGCGCCTTTCTGCTGTTCTTGACTACGGGCTGAACCATACAGACACCAAACGCCGCTCCGCGAGAGCAAACCTCCTGTCAGCCACTGCTCGACCTCCCTAGTTTACAAATGTACTACTTATCTTCAGAAAATAAATAAAAAAAAAAAACAAAAAACAAGCCACCTTTTTACTCTACAGCAGTCTTACACCAATAGCTTTTGGGGCTGGCCTGGGCAGACCTGCTTGGGCCGGCATTCGGGGAAGTTAAGAGCTGCCTGGGCAGAGCCAACTACCCCTCAGAAGAGAGCTGCTGCCAAACTTCATCCACAGTGCGGGGCCAGATTCCTCTGCCCACCTTTCCGAGTCCCTGTAGGACACTCCTGGAAGCTCTGGAGCTGCTGCTGGCTCTTTCGGCACTTCCATCGGCTCCGAAGCATCTTCCAAGGTATTAGGTGCTGCTGATAAATGCTCGGGAGTTGCTGCTGGGTCAGTAGCCCCCTCCGCAGGCTCGGGAGCTGCTGCGGAGTCGCTTGCTCCTTCCATAGGCTCAGGAGCTGTTGTGGGGTTGTCCGCCCGTTCCACAGGGTTGGGAGCTCCCTCCAGGTCTTTTGCTGTTTCCGCAGGCTCTCCTCCTGGGCCACCTGCCCCTTCCGAGGGCTCCGGAGCTGCTGCCTGGTCCTTCACCCCGTTTGCAGACTCTGGAGTCACCGATGAGCACTTTGGTTCTGAGTTCAAAGTCTTTTTCATTATCTTGGACAGAGAAAAACCACACAACCATTACACCGACGATTCCATACTCCCATCCGATTTCATCCCCTCCCAAAGGCATTTTAAGCTGCTACTTGTAGTTCAATCAGCACCGCGTACTGAGTTCAGGATTATCCATCAAAACTTGTTACACAGATGGCGAAATGCGTTCCAATGTTTAAACCTTTTAGGAACAGACTCAATTTTAAATATTTTGGATTCAACACCCTGTTAATTAGGTGCCTAAGCTCCAACTCGTTACTTGCACAAAGGGCACACAGAAGCCAAATTACCTCGTTGCCCACGGCAAAGCAAGCGTCAGTTCTCCCCAGATCTGCACCTCACGCCGCTTTCCTGCTGCCCCTCGCCGGGGCAGAAGCGCGCGCGGGACGGGAAGCCGGGTCGGCGGGGCGGACACTTACCGTCAGCAGCAGCGGCTCCGAATCGTCCACGTAGGCCTTGAGGAACTGAAACACGCTCTGCTGGAAGTTCTTGTAAGAGAAGTTTTTGACCACCGGATGAGCGAAGTTCTTCTCCCGGATGACAGTCAGCAACTCATTCCTCTTTTTCTAGAGGAGGGGGAAGAATGCTCTGAACGGGTACAAGGGCCTAAGTGACAACCGCGGGAGCGAGGGTCGGGGTGAGGACTGGGGCTCTCCCCTTTGACAACCTCCAGGCACAACTCGTTACGCTGACGTGAGGCTGGGAAGAGGCCGGAGGAACAGGAGAGCCATCTCGTTCCAGCGGCTCTGACTTTTTGCTTCCAGCCCCCAAGACATTATACAACCTACAGGAACAGGAGCAGGACTCTGCTCTCAGAACCAGCCCCTCTTACAGCCTCCTGCTCTCCCCGTGAGCTGGAGTTCGCCTCGAGGCAAAGGACAAATGTTGATGCCTGGCAGACCCACGAAGGCGCGTGAGGGAACGCGAGTAGCGGAGGGGGCTCCAAAGTGACGATCGACACGCTTTAAAAACACGTGACGCCGAGGGCATGCCTTTCAGGGAGGACTCTCCATTCCATCACCCTTATCCTTTTTATTAGGTTTCCGTAAGAGGAACACTTCTCAGGGAAACCTTTTATGCCTGTGATACGGGTCACAAGCGTCCCGTCCCTTCCCTCCACTCCCAAATACCCTGTAAGACAGAGGAGAGCGCCCCCAAATATCCCCGCTCCCCAATACCCCTGCTGTCCCCCAACAGCCACCTTTCATTCCAGCGCAGACTCACCAGGTTTCGGGGCTCCTTCCCCATGTGCCTCTTGGCAATTTTTGAAGCTTTATCAAACTCTCTGTTTTTGATGCAGACGATAACAGCCTACGGAAGAAAAGAAACACCAGTTCCTCTGCTGACAGCGAACTGACCACACTCTCTAGATCAGCTTTGGAAAAGCACTTACAACAATCAAGCACAGCACACATAACAGCTTGGAACCAACTCAGACAGAGAAACAACTTCTACGTTAACTGATGAAGCAGCACGTACACCGAAGGTAGGTGTTCGTGGCCACGTCAGGACTGACTGCGGTGTTCCACACACCGCAGCTCCCACTGTCAGTTACGCAAGACCTCTCTATGACAAAAGATGAGCAGAGCATTTATGGAAAAAGAAGATCTTACAGCTTCCTTCACCATCTTCTGAACGTTTTCCATTGTCTTCTCCGCCACAGAGAACTCTCTCTGAATGAGCTCCAGGACATCGATTGCCGATTCGAGCGGGGTGAGCTCCGACTCTTTGTCGAAGGTGCAATCTACGAGAATTCCCAGCGATTGCTTTGTGAGGCATTCACAGCGGTGCCTTACAGACAGCTAGATACTCATTTGTTCAGTCTGACTGTAAATTCTGGAACTACTGAGGATGAAGATGAGAGGGAACTGCAAGGTCCCCACACAGGCAGGGAAAGCCACAGAAGCACCAGACTACAAACACCCAACTCAGGAGCAGCACTTCGGAAGCAACGAGGGGCATGTTCGGATAGCGGGACAGCCCTGGGTCTTGGGCTCAAGCACACCGCTCTTGGCTACAGCTACTACAGGAACAGGCACGCTCTCTGGCCCCTCACCCTCAGGGGAAAGCTCCTGCAGCTTAACAGCTTCGGCCCAGAGCCCCGCTCCGGGCACAAGCACAGCTGCTGGGAGCTGCAGGGACCGACACAGGGCAGGGCAGGCTCCCGCTGGGGGGGTGTGCTGGGTGCCGGGCCTGGGGTCTCCCCGGGACCTTGCTGGGGGAATTGGGGGACCTACCGAGGTTCTCGCCTTCCTCAATCCGAGACAGGAGTTGCATTATGCGCAGCATCTGGGCCACCGTGGGCTCCTTCTCCAGGGGCCGCATAAGCAGCGCTGCGGGAGAAGGGGCAGGTTACGCTGGCACGGCACAGCCCGGCCCAGCCTCCCCTGACCCCAGCCCGGGTCTGCCCCTTCCCCACCGCCGCCCCCCGGCCATCCCCCACGGACGGTCCCGTCCCGCTCCCTGTTCCCCCGCACCCTGCATGACGTCGCGGAGCTGGCGGAAGTCGCGGTTCCGCCCGGAGCGGTAGGCCGCCATGGCCTGGTGGAAGTAGAACTGCAGCACCCAGCCGTTCACCGTCTCCTCCTCGGGGAGGCCGCCGCCCCGCGCCGCCATCCTGTCCCGCCGGGCCGCCCGCGCCCTCCTCCCCACCATCCCGCCAGGAACTGACGTGCTGCTCGGACGGAAGTGACGATCGCGCCGAGCCGACGCCCCGCCTACCGGGCGCGGCGGCCGTACTACAGAGCGAGCGCCTACAGCTCCCGGCGTGCACCGCGGCGGCGCCGGACCGGGAGGGCGCCCCCTGCCGGGCGGGCGGGGGCTGCAGGCCGCAGGCGTTCGAGGCCGCTCGGGGAGGAGGAGGAGGAGGAGGAGGAGGAGGAGGAGAGGAGGAGAAGGAGAAGGCTCAGAGCTGGCGGCCGAGCACCGGGCCGCGCTCCGAAGCGTCCCCGCGCTGCTCGGGGTTCACCGCAGACACGGCCCCGCGGGCAGAGCGAGCGCCGACGCCTGCCTGGGGCAGGACGCTAAGGCTCAGGCACAACCCGCCACTGCAGGCCCGACCGAGCTCTTCAAGGGTCTGGAGCTGTTATTTTGGGGTTTTTATCCTCTTTTTTCTAGCCCTTTGAACTGCCAGGACAATACCACAGCTGTTTACACCCAGCCACCGGCACACCCCTTTCCCCTACCCCCTAAGAGCAAAACGAGTCCCCGTTTTGGTGTTTTGGGGCAGAGGTTGCCCCGCAGTTACTCGGACTTTGCGTAACAAATCGGGGCCCTGGCTTCCCAGCGATCCCAGCAAGGGCCAAGAACCGGTGCCCCGAGGAGGCCGGTTTAGGCAAAGGCCGAGCACCCTCCAAGTCAGGGGAAGGTGCTCTGCCGCTCCGGGCTGCCTCTCGCTCGGACACGGCGTCACGGTGGCCCAGGGATCACGGACACCGTTCCGGAGACTATCGCACCTGAGGTGGAAAAACACGTGAGAATTCCTCCGGCATGAGGTTATCCGGGATCCTCCCTTCCCTCCACCCTGGCCAGAGGAGAAGGAAACACATGAGAGCAATCCGACTGTCAAATGGAAAACTGTAAAACCGGGAGGGATTTTTTTTATGGGCAAACAAAGGGAGATAAAAATAATCTGAGCAAGAAAGAAGGGCGGCTGTTCAGCAAGCACAGAGCGGGCCGGGCACAGCCGCGTCGCACAACCAGCGCGTCAGCGCCGGTAAACGTGAGGAAGGATGCAGAGAGAGATACCAGCGGCTGTTTCCTGGGCTGAGAGGAGATGACAGAGCCACGTGCTTTGGTTCAAATACTTTTCCGTACGAAACGTTCATGAGCAAAACGGTTGTGCTCTTACTGTGGCGCAAGGCGCGAGAAGAGGCGAGGGGGCCGGGCTCCTGAACTGCTCCGCTCTGCCCTGCGCTCCAGGGGAGGCCGCCCGGGCGCTGACCGGTTGTCCGTACGGCCTGTTTTGCTCTCTGAGTCTTCCAGGACGAATGAAAAGGAAGTGGGGATCATGGAAGCAGGCAGTGGACCTGGAATGCGAGCGGCCCTGCCGTCCCGTTTCACCGAATCCTTGCCCAGTGTCACCATCAATTTTTTCAGGAAAAGGTTTGGTGTTTTGTGTGCCAAAAGAAACACTGAGCAGGAAGGCACAAATTACGACTGAAAAGCACAAACGCGCCTGTAACTAGTTGATTTATGGACTTTGATGAAGTGATTACAGATGAAAGAAAACATTCCAGGGAACAAGATCTGCACGTTGCTGCGGTCTCGTGTCTGTCTTTCGGTACGGGTTACAGTGGAAAAGAAAACAGGAAAATCACCAGGGGCACCCGGTGGCCACGCACTCCTTTCCCTTCTCCGGCACAGAGCACCGGCTGCGCGCGCAGCGCTGCGCCAAGCAGGAGACAACAGCGCCTGCCCTAAAGGGCTTGCTCTCTACACAGACACGCCACGGGCTCCTGACTTCTCTTTGGGCTTGGTAACGGCGAGGAAGAGCGGTGATTGAATTGCGTGGCTCAATAAATAAATACAGAACTGGCTTGTTACCACGCTCGTTATTGGCGTGGCTAGCGTGCCTAGAGAGCCTGGTTGCGGACCAGGGTGCCACTGCGCCACGCGCGAGCGCAGAACAGACACGGCGCCAAGCAGCCTTAGGAAGGCAGTTGGCAGCTACAGGGAAACGGGCAGCGGTGAAACAGTTGGCACCGTGGGAAAGGGAAACGTCGAGAAGGGCGAGGAGATTGCTCTGCAAAATATACAGAGAAGCGCTCCACGCATGAGAGCTGCGGAGAAGAGAGCACAAAGGCACTCATCAAAAAAACGATCAAGTAGGTTACAGGAACTGATGCCGCGAACCAGCTGGAGGCAAAAGGTTCGCGACTGCCCTCGCCAAGGCCGGGCAGAAGGGTGTTGTGGCGAGAGCGGCGCGCGACGATGAAATCCCGCGTTAGGTTACAGGCCAGGGCCTGGCGGGGGGAGCTTCCCTCTCAGCAACGTTACGCGGCGAGGGAACGCAAGGCTGTGCTCACACCGCTGCGAGCAGCTAGAAGTGCTTCCAGGGGACTCCTGGGCTACATACAGGGCCAAGGAAGCATCCCTAACAACTGAAAAAAGGTACACAGAAAGGATTGAAAGAGGGAGAATGAGCTTAATGTTCAAGCTACGTGGAGACCGAGCTGTTGATTAGGTAACGGTGAGGAAGTTTCAGAACAACAGGCAAAGACTTTGAGAATGCACAACTTAGGTGAGCAACAATGCTTAGGTGAGCACACAGACTTGCCCAAATAGAGAAGAAACCTGAATTTGCAGTTACAGATGAAGTATCTGCGTCAGTCTGAAACAGACAGAGTGGAAGCTGCGCGGTCTGCGCCCTCCAGCCTGGAACAAAGCTAGGGAGGAAAAGGAGGCCGAGGATTTCAACAGCGGCATTACCTGAGCAGCTGCTCAGCACAGCCAAAGCGTGCTCAGACGGAGCGCTGGTTCCGGCGCTTGGCTTGGCAGGCGTCACTGCAGACTTCATCGGGCAACGCTGGGGAATGAGCGTATCTAAAGGAGGCTTCAGGTGTGCAGGCGTTGCCTCAGTTAAGAAAAAAAAAAAAAAGGAAAAAAAAAAAAAGAAAGCTAGCACAGATGAAAGCACCGAGAGATAGAGAAATACCCGCGCTTTACAGCTGTCTCAGTAAATGTCATAAAGTAACACCGTTTAATTTAGAAGGCGGCCACACACAAGAGCACAATTCAGCAGAGCAATGAGCAAAGGCAGCGTGTGCAACCACGCACTGCACTACCTACCAGGCTTTCAGGGAAGCAGAAACCCCAGTTTGCTGCGCCAGCAGAGGATGAGTGAAAATTCTGATGGAAGCTGACAAGCTCGCTGGGAAGGAGAAGGCAGTAAACGCTCTCACAAAGACAAACGCTCTTTGCTCCAGCTACGAGAACCAAGGCTCTTAATGTAGCAGGGAACAACAGCCTGCACAAGGAAAAGGCACCGCAGGACACGAAACATTCAGAAATGTTCAGCTATTGCTGGGCTATATCCGGATTTACAGCTTGCTTCCCAAGACGGAGAGCACACTGGCAGCAGGAGATGGATCTGAATCCTACGCAGATTAGCCTGATCCGACCCGAATGCCTTCTCCCCCCACACTTGATTCTTTACCTAGTGCCTTTATTTCCTTACTGCTCTGATTGCACCTCCGTCCCCGTTTCCTTGTACAAAACCAGCAGAATGAGGCCAGGATAAGCCAGTGTTTGAAAAACAGCTGCCGTGCCAGGTCTCAGCCATTTGCAAAGGCTGTGCATTACAGCTGTAACTGGATTACAGACTATGGCTGTCGGCCTCCACTGGAGCAATTTCTTTCTCTCCAGAAATAAGACACCCTTTTTTTTAACCAGAGAGTGACCTAGAAGATTCGCTTGATGTACAACCTGGAATCTTCAAGGCGCTAACTTGGCTTTGTGCCGACGTGGATGTGGCCAGCCAGCATGGTTAGTTCCCAGAACACCTTGAGCTGGTGAATCTCCCAGCTGTACCAGTAGGTACAGAGATCCCAGCGTAGCGACAAGCCAGGTACAGGTACCTGCTTCACCTGAGCTCCTTTTAAAATCCCAACTGTAGCAAACAGCACGGCTGTCAGCCTGCTCAAGTTCCCTTTGCATATGCCTTTAACCTTTAGCCAGCGTTGGTAACAGCATGAGCACTTCTTACAACACAGGGCACTCCTGCCTCCTCGGCAGCGACCTTAAAACAAACAGCCCGCTGCCCAGCCTCATACCACACTGCAAGTGTAAGAAAATTAATTCCACAGCCACGAATGTCAGTTCACGAGTGAAAACCATGAAGTTTACAGGCTTGTGACTGTTTTCCAGCGAGTCTCTCTGTCCCTAAACCCGTTCAACGTGGCTGGCAGGGAAGAGAGAGCTCACCAACCAACTCACATCAGATCTGCATGTGCACGCCGTCCTTTAGGAACCAATACATGTGCTGCGCCTCCGCGGGCTCAATTTAAAGATCGGCGAGATGGCCGCCTATTTTGGGTACAGGCAGAAGGAGCCAAAGCCACGGGAGCAGTGACAGAGCCGTTCCGGGTGGCAGCGGAACCGAAGGCCCACCAGAGGGGCCCGGCCTCCCGCACGCCCCCCTGCCAAACCCGCACCCCTGCGGACTCCCTGCGCCCAGACGGCCGCGGGGCGCCCATCGCAGACGGCTGCGGCTCCCACCGCAGGCGCTCGGGCCAGCTCGGACCGTGCCCGAGCGGAACAGGCGCTTCCCGGGCGATCGCGGTTTCCCGCCTCCACCCTCCCAACGGGCCGGACGGGGAGAGTTACCGGAGCCTGGGGACGGACACCGGGCGCTGCC
>WHYT01012836.1:0-19542 GCA_009806455.1 Tetrax tetrax | reverse complement strand
GGGGCCCTAGGGAAGGGAGGGTGATGGGCCCGGGGGGCTCCTGTGTCCCCGAGGCAGCTGCCTGGCCCCAGGCTGCGGGGCCTCAGCGGCCCAGCGCTGCCCGAAGGAGGGGTCCACAAACCTTGAGCCCCTGCAGACCCGCCGCTCTGCGGCCGCGGTGCGGTTTATGTGCTCAGGGCAGCTCCTGCCCCTGCTCAGGGACGCCTGCTAGAAACGGGGGAGTGATGCTAGGTCGTGTGCGCAAAGGCCAGCCCAGCGCAGGGGTTGTGCTTCCACTCGTTTGAGTCAACTTCTGTTTTCTTAGGAAATCTGTTCAGGCACGCCTTACATGGGAGGTGCAGCTCTCCTTAAGCCACGGTACCTCACTTCTGGTCTTGTAGGGTAAGAAGTAGCGGGCTAAATCAGTGGTTTAGACGTGACGTCTCCAGAGACAGCTCAGAACCGAAAGGAGAAAGTAGTGGTGATTCAGTCGGTGAGCATCTGCCGCACCACTGCCTTCCCAGCAGAGACCCTGCACCAGCGATTCGGAAGGGGCGCAGCCTCTGCTGCGTAATCTCCAGCTCTCTTGGACGTGGGGACAAAAATTTCTTCTAGACCTGACACTTTTCACTTCTGTCCTTAAGAAAGGTTGACAGCGGTATCATTAGTGTTTGGAGCTGAAAACAGAGTGGGAAGAAATGGTAACAAAATTTGAAAGGGCTTTCATCCCAGCTTAAAATAACACCAAACCCTCTGAAGGATCTACAGGGTAGTGTGCTAAAGCTAGCCTGAATCGGCTTTAGAAGACGAGCACCTCTTTGAAAATGCACGTTGCTGCTTGCTGGCTTTGCTCATCTAAATTAAACTCCGGTTTTCCTCCAGGCACATTTGATTAAAGCATGTCTGCTATGTGGTAATAACACATAATGACACAGCTGCCTTGGTGAGGTGTGGAGGCTTATCAGGCAGGAGGGGAGAATGATAACCTGGCAGCGTTTTTACAGTGGTCTGACAGCTGGAGGTAGTGGCTTTCTGTGCAGCTTTCTGGTTTTTATAAATAAAGTTGGACACAATTGATTTTGTTCATCAGATCCAGCATCATACCGCTTCATTCAGGATCTGACCAGCGCTTTGAGTCTTCCCCCAGTGTTTGAGAGAGCCTCTAAGATGTTTCAGTGAACAAATTAGGGAGTGTCTTCTACTACGGTGCCTTTGCCATGGCCAGTTCTGCACTGTTTATGGCTTTTGTAATGAAAAATCTTGCTTTCAAGGACCAGAAATGGATGCTGCTGCTTTGCTCACCACTCTCGGTACTCCAGCACTGTTTGCAGATGCCTCTGTGTCAGGTGCAGGATCTGAAAAGCAGCTGCCCAGCAGCTGCTGTCCTTGGCTCTTTGAAACTTGAGAGAGACTCGGTACGCGGGACAGGAAGGTACGTGGGACGGCGGGACGGTGCCCGCTGGACGCGCGGCAGTTGGGTGCGAGGCAGCGGCAGTGGCGTGAGGAGCAATCAGCTGGTGCTCAGCTGCTTGTTTTGCAGGAGAGCCCGTGGGTGTGGCGGAGGTGAGGGACCACTTGCGCGTTTAGTCGCGTGCCTCTACCACAAGATGCAAACTGTGCTGCAAAGAGCTTACCGTTGGGGTGGGAAGGAGAAGACAATCCCGTGGCGGGGGGACTCGGACTCAGGAAGCTTTAGATGGCGGCGCGACGAGCGGAATTAAGGCACTCGGATTCCCGTTCCAGGGTCAGTTCACAAGAGCAGGTTTCCAGCTGGTAGGTGAGGATTTCTGAGCAGCTGACTGCCTCCTTCTCCACGCACGCCCCCTCCAGTGTTCGGGTTCCCCGGCGCTGGGCCAAACCTGGCATCTGTCACACTCCTGCGCAGCGCAGTGGAGCACAAAGCTGTGAGCCCAGCTACCTCTGCTGATCAAACCAAACAGGCAGGCTGGCAGGTGTGGTTTGAAGAACGCTTGTTACTCTGCTAGTTTCTGAAATCTCTCATGTTTGCCTGCATCTACAACTCTAGTACGAGAACCAGGGGACATCAAAGAAGCTGGCAGCAGCCAGGTTCAGAACGGACAGACGGTGTTTCTTCACGCACAGGGAGCAGACCGTGGAACTCCTTGCCAAAGGTTGTGGTGGGTGCAGGAAGGTTAAGTAGGTTCAGGGGAAGACGGGGCAAAAATGTGGAAAAGCAATTCACTGCTGGTTTCTAAATAACAGAACGCTGTGGGTTTAAGAAGAGCCAAACCCAGCTGGGACAGTACTTGCAGAAACTGCGTGCCTCGTCTCACGCTTGCCTCCGCGTTGCTGCTTATCGCTTTTCAGACCTCAGGGTTAGAAAAATGTTGTCAAGATACTTACCCCAGTGTGAAGGATGCTGTGTTTCAGAGCACGGACGTTGTGTGAGTCTTCACCTCAGCATTCTCTGTAAGATGGCACCTGGGACGTGCTCCCTGGGACGCCTTCAGCATTATAAATGAGCCCAGAAAAACGCCTCGCTCCCCGCCAGCGAGCAGCTTGAGCAGTGCCCTGGATGTTACCTTGAGATGATATTTCACATTGCCCTTTCCAAGCCCTTTCACCCATCTGTGTTTCTGTGACATGAAAAAGATCTACTTGGACTAGGGAAAGGCAGGAGAGTCAGGCTACTGGTTTAACTGTGCCAGCATGGCTGACACAACACTGCTACGTACGCCCCTCGTGACGTAGTGAAACTTGTAAATGTAGATCAAGGCCTAATTTATTGGCAAAAATACACTTGATATCTGTTACCCCACTGCAATCAGGCGAGTGACAGGGGAACAACGTGTAGCTGATCAGAACCAGGAGTGTTTGTCTTGTTTAGAAGTTACAGTTGTCTGATAAACGGTTCTGCTTCAGAGCTCGGAGCCACTGTCTGGGTTTCAGTGGGTAATGTTTCCCCTTGATCCTGTGTAGTCACTGGAGCAGTGTCTAATTGTTGCCTTTTCTGGCCTTTGGTCCCAGATTATTTGGACGGGATTGCTGAGTTCCACTGGAGCGTTACCTTGGAGGGACTGCGCAGTCTCGAAGAAGCCTCGCTGCTAAAAGATTGTGGAATTTCGTTTGTGATTCCTGCAGGCTAGGTACAGCAGGTCAGCCATTAGCCAGCCAGATCAAACTCTGTGTGTTGTTTGAAGCATAGATCAGTTTAAACTTCCAATTTCCTTTGTTTTTTATGGTGTAATAGGAGTAACAATTAAGACATTTATCACATAGCAAAATTGAGAACGTGAACAAAACGCAGGAGATGTGCAAAGATGGCAACTGAAACTCATAGCTGTTTCTGAGAGACTGCGATCTCTTGTGCTCCAGAAAGCCTGTAAGCACCTGAAATGAAGTGTGGTTGTTTGAAATCTAAGATAGCCTTACAGAATAATGCAATTTTCTCCCAAATCTAGGTACCTGGACCACCAGAATACACGTTACTATTCCTGACTGCAGCAGTCTAGAAAAGCAAGCGTAGACTATGGCTAGAGCACAAAGGGCTGGCTGCTCAGGTGGGTGTGAGGATGAGTGAGGGAGCGGAGGAAGGCAGCTGTACGCCCCTGACTGGCTCTCAGCTCTGGTACCGCTCACACTTAGGGCCTTACCACACCTGTATTGAAATCTGTGGCTTTCAACTTGTGCACAACCTGTAACAGGCTTATTTTCTCAAGCACTCCTGTGATAAAGGGCCATGTTTTATCTCCACTCTCACACGTGACCAGAAGAGTTTGGAGGTGCACGTTTCTTCAGTGTACCCTTTGTCTGCTCTCTGAGTGCGCAAGGCACAGCAGCCACCGCAGCTCTGTGTCCTGGCGCGCGCTGCTGCTTCCGCTACCTGAGAGCGAGTGTGAGTGTGAGTAGAAATCCGTTTGAACCACTTTCCAAGTGGAACAAGCCCGGGTTGTGACAACTCTAACCCAAATTGGTCAGTTAGTTTCAGGTGCAATGTTCTTCAAACTATGTTTCAAAAGAAGGAATTATTGTAGTACTGATAGCTTCTCTTCAAAATTACGTGGTTCTGAAGTTACGTTCTTTCCAGGCAAGTATGCAGCTAAGGTAAGGTCTGTGCTGGGAAGAGCTGGCAGTTAAGAGCATTATCACTGAGATGAAAGTAAGGAGGAGGGGAGTATCAGGTGGTTGTTTACTCCAAAGCGGCAGCAAGGTTTTATTCTTACCTCCTTCCTGCACCAGCAGTAAGAAACCAATATTGAATACCCTCCTTTGTCTTTCTGCATTTAATTCCTGCATGCTCTGGGGTATCTGAAACCAGAACTCTGGGAGGGAGAGATCTGGTTTCGCTCGTGCTGACTTGCTCCAGCTTTGCAGAGATGTTTTCAGGGAAACCTGTTCCGTGTCTTCAAACAAGCTTTGAAGGGTGCGTGGCTGACGAACACCATTTGTCTGCGTGGCTGCTCGTCCTTGTTTTCTGGCTTGTATGGTACTGGCACGTCACTATTGCACAGTAAATACCCTTCCCTTCCCTGGCTTATCTCTCTAGAACTGGGGGCTAGGGGTGAAAGCTTTTGCATCCCTCCTCAACCTGATGATCTCGTGTGATCCAGCAGTCTAATGATTGCAGAGCTCAGCGTTGCTTCTGAGCTGGGAGGCAGTTTACAGTGGGTCTGCCCGGCAGTCGCCAGCCAGACGTATGCAGACAGGCACTGAGTTTGTGAAAAGGCGACCCCAGGCTCTCCCCTTCCGCAGCGGGTCTGCGTTGCGCTCTCCAAAGCCTTTGCTGCGTGCCTGGGTTCTGACCTGCTGCCGCCTCTTGCTCGCTCCGTATCTCTGAGGGAGGCTAGGCAGATGGAGCATCTTCCCAGGTCTCAGGGATACATACAGCCGTGCTGAACGAACACAGGATGGACTCTATGAGCTGCTAATTAGGAAGTGAGTCATCAAGGACAAACTTTCATTGCTCAGTGAGCCCCGGGCCAGGGCTCTGGAGGCTGCCTTATACTGCTGGCGGCTGTTGTGCATCCACTTTCAAATGCCAGGGTTCTCCCCGTTAAACTGTGCTCTCTCCTCAGTGGTGTTGGTCATACCCTTCCAGAACTGGGGCTCCAAGACTGGGAGCGTTGCTGTCAACGTGTCCTTTATTTCCTGTGTGTGCTGAAGGCTCCAGTGACAAGGAAGTTCCAGGTCTATTACTGCTCTTGAGGAAGACTTGTGAGGACAAGCTCTTGGGCCTGCCTCCCTTTGTTCTTGTTTGCTTTTGTCTGATTCTTTTCAAAACCAGACATTTTCCAGCCATTGTTTCCCCTGAAAAGACTTCCCCCCCCAGTTTTCAGCACTTTCAGTTTTCATGTTTTCCTGCAGGAGCTGTAGCTTTGGGCAGTTCTGTGGCGGAGTAAATGAGTTCCTGTATAAATAGTCTGGTTTTACGTTTGCTCAAGTGTGACAAGGTAAGAATTGTCTGGCTGCAGCTGTGGTTGTTCAGACTAGGAGTCCTTTCAGAAATATGATGTGCCAGGGTGTTCAGAAGTTTTTTCTTCTGGCTTGGTGATTACAGTGGAGGACACATGTGCATGAATAGGTGATTCTTTTCCTTGCTTGTGGACTTAGCAAGTGCATAGAATGGCCTCGGACCCAAACACGTAGAGAGGAATAAACGTCACTCTTCTCTCCTGTACTTCACTCTTCTTGTCTCTTGTGTGTGTGAAGACTGGGTGTCACTGAAAGCCAACATCCACTGCATGTTCCCTGTTAGCGCAGTTTTCGGCTGCCCCTTTTAGGGTGGATTTTGAGGAAGGCAAAGTTATCTTCTCAGAATTCAGTTCTGATGTTTTTCCATCTGAAATGGAAAGTGAGACATGCTTAAGGAGTTCTTCCAGAAGTCTGAAAGTAAATGGCCAGTTTTTCATCCCCTGCGGATTTTTGGTTATAAAATAGCTGAAAATGGGACAGCTGCTCAGAGTAGTGCACACAGACAACATAGAGCATCCTACCTCTGCAGCCAAGTCTGGAGAGTGATCCGAGGGGCGCAGAAATGATCCGACGGGCGGTCTCGCTGCAGCCCCTGTTCCCGTTAACTCCCCCGCGTAAACGGAGACATGCGTCCAGCTCCGTAGGGAGCTCATTCACAGCCACCCCAGCAGGTCACTGCTTCCTCTCTCTTTTGTAGGGTGGGTTCTCTGCTAGGGTGGTCCCTGATCCGACTCCCTCGGAGATCAGGTGAGCCCGAGGGTTGGCGTGGGAGGAAGGGCAGCAAGGCCTGTAGCCAGGCGTGGAGGGAATGAGCCGAGTGGAGCCTCGCTTGGTTTTACAGCTGAGACAGTGTAATAACTGACTGCTAACCAGAGTGTGGCCTGGCACTGCAGACTTTGCCCTTCATGGCTGCTGAGAAAGCTCCACGTTGATTTTGTTACATACCCGGAGCATAAAGGGATTTATTCAGAATAAGGAGCTCTGATACGAGGATTGCAGAACTGGCTGCAGGAACTCACTGGAGCGAGCCCCTGGGCTGGTTTTGTGTCCACACTGAGTATGTTTGGTATGAGGTGTGATAGCCAAGCAGGAATATTTAGACTTTTGGCAGCAAAAACATAAGCTGAAGGAAGAGGGGCAATGACAACTGTTCTGTGTCTGTGGGAAGGAAAAGGATATTGCAGAGAAAAACAGGTGTGTTAGCCCTCTGGTCTGAAATGGAGTCTGACGTCTCTTCTCCAGGTCCAGGCTCGTAGCTGGTAGGGGCATTTCGGGCAGCAGTGAACAAGTTCATCTTCTCAACCAGCGCGTTGAGTGCTCGTGCCTGATGCTGTAGGAAACTGGGGTCGTCCCTGGACGTGCATCAGGAGCCTGACCGCTTCACCGGTTCGGCTGGATTAGCTGATAGTTTGAACTGAGCTATTTGTTCACGCGCACGCTGTAGGGATTGTACTGTGCTGGCCCTGTGGTAAGCGTGTTCCGTTCCCAGTCTGTTCCTGGAGTCATGGTGTCAACAGTGCTAGAGAAGAGCCCAGCCCATCAAGGAAAACAGAGTTGCCCCAGGGTTTTTCGTCAGTTCGTACCGCTGGGTCTGACGGTTGTCTGTGACTGCCTGCCAGCGGCAGAAGTGCCAGTGTCGTCGTGGAGCATCCTGTGGATTTGGTACTTCTTGGTTGCTGTAACTTCTGAATCTCTGAAATCTGTGTATGATGTCAAACAGTATACTTTTTTGGTGACACTTTTTTTTTTTCCTTCTCTCCCCTGAATCTTTGGAAGATTTTATTGATGATGTTGGTTTGAGGCGTCCGTGGTGAACGGAGGAGGTTGGGAGGAAGGCTGCCGACACTCCTGGCACCTTTGTTGCATCCAGCCCTATGCTCACCTGAAATCTTCTCTTCCAGCATCCAGGTGGAGAAGAGGTTTTGCTTGAACAAGCTGGTAGAGATGCCACAGAGAGCTTTGAAGACGTTGGGCATTCCACAGACGCCAGGGAAATGCTCAAGCAGTACTACATAGGGGAGATCCACCCGGTAAGGAGCAGTGGGCTGGGACAACTGCCTTCAGACACGGGATGGGACTGCGTAAAGTGCGAGACGCCTTTGTGTAACCCTCTAAACACGTACGCTAAGATGTGTCTTGTGAAATGAGCAGGTAGTTAAGGGTTTTAGGCAGTCTCTGTGTTGTCCAGGATTTCTGTTGAGGAAAGAGGAGCTCTGCTGGGGAAACAAAACTAAATTAGTCTTCTCTTTCCACCATTCAGAACAGATTTCTCACTACAGTTAAATTGGGGGCCCTTAAAGAAGCTCATCTATTCGGTTCCCTCCTTAGCTGGTGGTACCATAACTTCCCCTGGCCTTGTAATTTAGAGTTCAGGAGGGTGAGAGATCACGGGGGCACGGCACAAACACCGGCTTCCTGCCTGCTGCAGACTGTGCTTTGGGTGCTGAAGGAACAACTCCTTTGAAAACCCGGTGCAGGCAATTGCCCCTCTGATGAGAACTGTGTACAGAACAATTCCCTCATAAAGACTGCAAGTTTCTCTTGAAGTCGGTGCTTATCTTTTTTTTTTTTTTTTTTTTTTTTTTGAGAGGGCTGTAAGTTCCAGGGGGAAGCTGGGTGGGAGGGATTGGACTGGTGGAAAGAATGTGGAGGTGAGGGTGAGGGCAGACATCCCAGAAACACCCGCACTTGTGACTGAGGGTGTTTGGGAGAGCAGGGGAGGGTTATTTTTCCTCTGTATTTCTAATCACATGTTCAGTCTTGTAGCCTTATTAGCACATGTTTAATGTTTCTGTTTTCCCGTGCTAACTCTCTCTTTCCTCCTTCAGAATCCAAGTATGACATCCTCAGGCCAAGCAAGGTATGGTATCCTCTTAAAATAAGGGTAAGGGATGGAGGGGTCAGGGCTCTCCCTCTGTAGAACTGCATATTGGCTCTGATGGGCAGGAAACACCCCGGGGATACCGCTGCACTGCCCTTCCTGCAAGCAGAGTCCCAGATAAGTTGCCAAACTGCAGCGCAGAGTTCGCTGCCTGGGCACGTGCCTCTTGTTGGATGCGGTGGTGCGAAGGCCCCTGCGCCGCAGCCGGCAGAACCGCCATCCTGGTGTTTCGCCGCTTGAATCCTCTGGCCCGCCTGTGTGCGTTACACAGCTACAGCTGCAGCCCCTTTGCGCCACGGCGATTGTTTGGGGGGTCGCTGCGTGCCGTGGGGTGATGCCACGCAGTGACGTGCGGATCTTTTGGAGGATCTTTACCGTGACCAGTCCCATTTTAGTTGAAAATCCAGGAGTGCTTACAGCCAGAGCAGGGCCCTCGTCTTCCGCAGCTGATGCAGAGCCATTTTGCTGAGGAGGCTGCTGGAGGTGAGCCGGTGGCCTTTGGTTTACGAGCGAGGAAGATTTATTGTGGGACGGCTGTAGCAATTTCCATCCTTGAGTCAACTCGGCTGTTTGTACAGCACAAATTAGACCCTGACTTATTTAAGGAAAAAAAAACCAACAACAAAAACCCCACATTGGTTTCTGTGTGTGCCAGGCTGGAGACTTCAGCAATTCAGCGGCTATTTTATAAGCCACCGTGCCACCCTCGCGGGCACAAGGGCCCCTCGCAGGGCTGGGCAGAGCCCTGAGCGCGAGGACTGCGGGAGCTGCCTGGCCACCGAGCCGAGGGGGGGACCGGGAGCGGGTGGGGACGGGTCCCGGAGCTCCCTGGGTGAGAACAGACATGTAATTGAGCATCTCGAGTGAATTACTGACTTGGTACTTTCTTCTGGTTTATGTTGTGTGTCTTTGTTTGTTGTTGTTTGTCGGGTTTTTTTGTTTTGTTTTGTTTTTTTTTTCTGTCCCTATAGTTTCTGGTCAACATGGCTGATCCCCATCTTCGGAGCGCTGGTCTTAGGTTTAATGTATCGCTATTACGTGTTGGACGGGAGGACCTCTTGAACTGACGCTGCTGGGGCCGCGGGGAGCCTGAAGGAGAGGGTGTGAGAGAGAGCGCGTGCATGCGACGCGTGGGGTTCTGCTTCCCTTAACCTCCTCTGCCTTGCTTCCAGCTTTGAGTCTGTCGAGTGATGTTGGTATCCATGGGACCAAGCCGCTACCAAACTGTCTGTCCCAGCTCTGGGACCCACGGACCTGCCGCGCTTTCCTCTCGCGGCGGCAGGGCAAGCGCAGCTTCCCGGCGTCTCTTACGTTGGTGTGTGATCTCCCCGGCGTGTGTGTGCTCGCTCTCTCTCGCTCGCTCTCGCTCTCTGCAGCAAACCACAGACAACCTTTTTCTCTCAATGCCTTTTCGTTAAGCCAGACAACGCAAACAGCTGCTGCTGAGCCTGTGGATTTCCCTCAGTCCCTCACGCAGCATTGTCAGAAATAAATGGCAAGTTGTCTACAGTCCTTTCCAGAAAAGATGTCCGGAGATGCGGTTCCGCAGTACTTTTCCCCGTGCATGCAGGCGACACTAACTGGAGCAGCAGGAATTGTTAGCTTTGCTACCTCTTTCTGTACGTGTCTGTTTTTAACGGTTAAACAAATACAAGGATTTTAAAAGCGATCCTGTTCATTTTGTAATATTTGTACTTAAAATGTATGTCCTGTGAAACACTTTACACCTCGAATCCTGGTTTGTTTGGGCGCTTTCGTGCTGCGTGCGGCAGTGCCGGCAGCGGGAACTGACACGTGGCCTCTCGAAATGCAGATGTTTCTTTCTCCCTGAGGTCTTGATCCAACACATGTATCGGAGACAAAACTCTCTCTCACTTACTGTGAATGTGCACCAGCTGGGGAAAACCAAACAAATCTGGTCTCTTCTGCCTGAATGGAAATGGGAAAGAAATCCGTGTGGGATTTGCGGGTGGTGCTGGTTTTGTCTTGGAGCAGAGGAGGGTATTTCTCCCTTCTGTCTTTGTGTGTCCTGCAGACGGCCTCCAGCAGCGCAGAGACGGCGTGAGGCACGCCTCGTGCGCTGAGGCACGGCCTTTTCCGGCTCCTCCAGCTCACGGGTCTGTGCCTTCGGGATCTGCTGACAAAAGGGAACTGGTGTCCAGTACCCTTCAGGGGTGCTGCGCAACGCTGCTCTGGCCCTGGTCCCCAATTCAATTGTTACAGCAAAGTTAACCCCCCTTTTCTGAGGGGCAGCAGAAAGGGGAGCGATGCACTGGGGTCCCGATAGGCTGGGGATTTTCTTCTCTTCCATAAAACTGCCATGTTCCCCAAAAGGGTGTGTAGAAGAATTTTGTGGATGTGGAATTACACTCTGCCTTTGAACAGCGCAGGCCGAGGAGCCACGCGGTCACGGGGATGCAGAGCATGGCTGGGGCTGCACCGTTCCCTCCGCTCCCCCCACGGGCGTGGGCCGGTCGCTGCCAGCAGCAGCACCTCGCGTTGGGCAGGCGCTGTTTTAGCAGAGGTGCGACAGACCTCCCCGTAGGGGTCTGTCTTCCCACAGGGCTTGTCCCTCGTTCTCTCTGCGCTGCTCCGGTGGTCTGGTTCCTGTGGATTCCATCCTCACTGGACTCTGGCAGAGGAGCATGAGCCTGAGCCAGGGAAAATCCAGGGAGAAAGACCTGGGAAATTCTATTTAGCGGCGTTTTAAAGGATAAAGGTGAGACGCCACGTAGTCATAGGTTAACACAGGACTTCACATCGGCGACAGGTCAGTTGATGTAAATTTATGGAAAACAGATCGTACCAGTCCGACGTTTTTATACTCCAGGTTAGCTGAAAGTGCACTGGTGTGCCGCTCAGCCTCCTGCGGGGCGTTTGAGTTGGCAGCGCAAGGTCTGTCGCCTGAGTTAACAAAACCAGTACGAAAATCCACACGGACAGGTTGAAAACAGAGAGATTGAATTTAACCGTGGAAGGGGAATCATCGGTCGGTAAATGGTTTCAAATGCACCCCAAAGAGCAACCCCTGCCTGCTTCGGACGCGGCGGCGACCTGGAAGGAGGCGATGCCCCTGGTAAAACCAGCGAGCTGGGTGACGGGTGCCTCGCGCGGAGGGCGAGCCCGCGCCGCCTGGGCTGCTGGTGAGATCCACAGGGATTGGGGAAAACGAACCGGGCAGGAATGCCGGCTGTCGGGCTGCAGCGTCGCGCCAGGGAAGTGGCAGAATGCGACACCGTGGGGTAAAGGTCCGGCATTTCGGGCATTAGTGGGAAGGCTGGGCTGTGTTTGGCGCTGTCGCTGCGGGGGATGAATGCTTCGACTGTGCCTGTGGCTCTTAAAACCCCAGAGAAAGGCCACGTAAATGATTAAAAGCTTGGAAAACGTGATTTATAGCGAGAGACTTGAGCCCAGTCTGGCTTATCGAAGGCAAGGTTACAAAGCCGTAGCGTGGAGGTGGAATAGAAACGTTACCTTTTCATCTGGAGGACAGTGGCCTAAGCAAGGCCACGAGTCAAGGCCAGAGCAGTTCGAAGCGTGCACGGGTGCTTTTTCACGCCGATCACAAAGTCACGAACCACGAATGCAGTTAGTGAGGCTTAGAGAGGATTCTTTGTCAATGGAGCGGTTTAAAGACGGAAGGCGTTGGCCAAAGCGTCCTCTGCCTGCGCCAGGCTGGTTTGGGGAAGGGTCGGGCCCTCTCGGAATCAGTGGTTTGGGTCCAGGAGCCTGGGGTCAGCCCCAGGACAGGGGCTGCTGTCGGTCCGCGCTGCAATGCTGGAAACACCTGTTTTCTCCACAGGCGTTGCTTTTACCTGCGTTTTGGCACACGTACTTCTCTTCTGGAACAGTTTTCCTGGCGCACTCCACATTCAGTAGCATTTGGTAACTCTAGGTCACTTTTTGCTGCCATCAGCTCTGCCCCGCTGCTGTTTCCCATTGGGAATCTCCCCGTTAACCCCCACGTGTTCCGTAGCCTTTCCGCAGGCTCCCTCAAAGACCTCGAGGTGCTGGAGCCGCGTTTGCATCGACGTCTTCCTGCTTCTCCGTTACCTACAAGCTTAGAACAGCGCCTGCCAGTGCGCCCAGCACAGGTATTGGTTTTACTGGTCTGCCATCCTGCAGATCCTCCCAGCAGCTCTCCGTCCACCGGAGCTGGGCTGGTTCGGAGGACGGCAGGTACGGAACTGCCCGGTCAACGAAGGAGGCGTTAACAGAGCTTGTTGACGCGTTTGATTTGAGGATTAAGAAAGACAATTCCAAATCTTTGTCCTCACACTGAACTCGCACCACAAATGTTTGTGCCAGGTCCCTGCACAATGGGGGCCCTGTCTTGGCGAGAAAAGCGTGGGTGAAACAAAAGCTGGGGGCGCGTGCTGTGCTTCCGTCAGGGGCTGCGGGGAAGGAGCCAAGTGAAGAGCAGTGAGCGTGAGCGCGGAGGCAGCTTCCACGGTTCACGGAGCTCATTCTTAGTTGACGCTAAGGAAATGGCGAGCGGGGGCAGACGCAGGGTTTGTCTTCCCGTCCGTGGGGGAAAAGTCTTTCAGGCAGCACTGGTGAAAGCTGAGCCCGTGCCAAAGAGGATCAGCAGGGCGCTGTGACCGAGCAATGCCGTTGTTCCTGCCATGTGGCAGGAGAGCAGCGGATTCTGGATGAGCCCTGTGCAAGCAATGCAGCTCATTTTTGGGGGGTGAATGGTGTTTTCCACAGAATTCAGTCCACAGGGATCTCAATGTGGATCGTTGTTAAGCTCGCCGTTATTAAGCGTTGCACAATCATTCTCCTTCTGTTTACAATCGCTTATTTGTAACGAAGATTGCTGGGGCCAGCCGATGTCTTTACAGTGCCGAGCGCTGCCTCGCTTTTCCAGTTTTGAGAACGTCTGCTCCCAGTTCAGCGGCTGCCGATTCTGTGCAAAGTTTCCCACCAATTACAGCGGGACTTCAATAACGGCAGCAGGGGAGCCGGGAGGGCTGCCAGTAATCCAGGATCCATTCCAGTTCCTCCGAGGAAGTGCGATGAGCAAGTGGCAGAGAGCCTCTGGAAGCAGGTTCTGTCAGACAGGATGCCGTGAGGTGCGTGGCGGTGGTGGCCGTGCCATCTCTCACCGTCTGCGTGAGCGCTGACAGTGGAGCATCCCCTCGGGTCACCAGAAGCTCGGCCGCGCTCCGGCAGCGCATGGCTGCACTGCCTTCAGCGCAAGAAGAGCATGAGGGAGGGCTCTTCAGTGGAAAGATGAAACGGAGAGCGTGAAATACATCCCATGTTTACACATACGCTTAGAAAAGAATTTAACATTCCACTCCCAGAGCTGCCGGCAGAATCTGGCTCTTCAAATTTCGCCTGCTTGTGGGTCTCGGTGGTTGCAGGAGCCTCAGGGAAGCGGTGCCAGGTCGGATCTTCCCTGGAGGGAGGAGAGCAGCAGGGCCGCTAAGCAGCAGCCACTGACTCGATGCGAGGGCGAGAAGTCATGGGGAACAGTCTGCTTTGGGACTGGATTTTAGCAGGAATGTAGGGAAAAAGGCCGTTAACTGGGTTGGAAGTGGAGGTTTGGGGGGTAGGGGGGCACTTTGAACCCAGTACAAAACCCACTGAGCATCCCCTGCGAGGGTCCTGGGGATCCCAACCGTTCTGCGGCGGAGGGAGCCGATGCTGCGGCCAGAGGACAGGGCAGCGTGGTGTGCTTGTAGGAAAGGAAAGAACGACCCGCAGTAGGAAGGGAAGTTGTGAATTATTTTCTTGGCAAGCATCATTCTTTATTTATCTTTCATCAAGAGGAGTTGGATCCAAAATCCACACAAATAAAGACCTCTGAACCACTTATAAATCTGCTTCCAAGAACTGTGGGGTCAACACCGAGCAGGGTCTGGCTTCTCCAAGAATTCAGGAGAATTTGCAGGGTGTCCGAGACAGAGATGATAAAAATCAGGGGAGTCCAACTGCTCTGGTGCCTCTCATGAGTCGCCTGTCTCAGCCGTGGCTCCGCACGCGGCTGTCCATCGCCCGTTGCTGGCGAAGGGAATGCTGAGATGGTGCGGGGAGAGGGAGGAAGGCCACCACGCAGGAGGTGACACAATGATTGGCGCGTTGGTCTGTCTGCACCGTCCGTCCTGACGTCTGATGAAGCCAGCTATTTACATTTCCATTGCTCCCAGCCCGTCAGTCTCCAATTGGCATTGTGTTTCTGTGTTTTTACATGAAAGAGTGTTTTTTATACTTCCCTGAAAGAAGCATCAGCTGGAGAAACAAGTCCTTTGAAACACCCTGACGCCGTGTTTGGCCCAGCTCTGTCCTCCCAACCCTGGCCCCAGCACTGCTGCAGCTCTGGGCGTCGGGGCCAGAGCCGCCGCCACCGTTGCACCTTGCCGGCTTCACGCGCCGTCCTCCCGTACCGCTCCCTGCTCACGGGCACTATCCCATTTCCCTTTGCTATTGCTTCGAAGTGTATTTAGCAAAAACGCCATCCCACACTGGTTTGCAAGCTGTGCCCACAGCTCCGGAGAGGAAACCAGTCCACAGGCGCCGGCTTTGTTTCCAGCCGGATTGGGGTGTTGGGGAAAAAGGAGAGAAAACGAGGGCAATTCATGTCTGGGAGCGGGACAGGACACTGTTGCTGCCCAAAGCACGGGTCCTTTTCCAGGAACATCTCATGCCAGCCGCAGGGAGATCCGCACTTGGGAACGCGAGCAGCCCTCCGCTTGCTGAGCTGCATAGCCGTGGAGCTGCCGGTACAGCAGCTTGGAAAACACGCCCGGCTCGGGAGCGTTCCTGCCGGCAACGCGAGGGCTTTCCCGGCAATGACACTGCAGCCCAGGGAAGCCCAATGTCAGAGCAGGATGCTGCAGTAAGTGGAAAATTGTTAGAAACTTACGTGGGGATGTTATTAATTAGTAAATTGGTGGCTAGAAGGAAAGCACGCTTGTCCCAGCTTTGCGATGGGCTCTGCGTGGTTATGGCTGGAGGATGGGGAGCCCGAGGAGCACGGGCGATGTTCCTGTGCTGCTGTGTGACAGCACCGTGCACCCGAGAGCTTGTTCCTCGCAGCTCGCAGGAGAGGAGGAGGGAGAAACAAATTTTGCTATAAACATCATAAGCTCCTCGGAAACTGGGAACTAATAGATGGATTCAATTATTAAAGCTTTCAACTGAGACAAAATAACCTCGGTGTTGCTGGACCAACCCAGGTCGCTCGTGCCCCCAAGCACTGTCTGTCCCAGAGGACGAATCCTGATCATATTTAGACCAAGCAACGCTGGGTTTCGCTTGATTAACGAAGGCGACCTGAAGCATCGTGCTAAGGTTCTTGAAAGGCACAGCAACGCTGCGCTGTCTGTCCTGTAGCCCTGGGGCTCGCTGGCCCCTCGGTGCCAGCCCTGGCCCAGCTCCACGCCTTGGCTCTGCCTGCTTTGGGTCAGTCCTCCTTTTGCAAACAACCCGTCGTGAACTCCGGTATTCGGCACATCGCTGCGCCTGTGCGTTCGCTCTCCTGCGCACAGCGTCCTGCCATCTGTCCCACAATGATTGGGAACGCTCCTAATTCCCAGCCCCAGTGAACCTGGGACCAGTCTGTACGTACGGAGCTTGTGGTGTGATCATCGTCTCGTTTGTACCCCTTCTCCTCCCGGTGTTCGTGGAGAGTAACCTCAGCACTGTGATAAATTACAGAAGAAAGTGGTATTCACCTTCCACTTACGGCCCAGGTTCCGATTCCCCACGCAGCCGCCTCCTGCCGCTGCCCCAGCTGGAGCTGACCCTCCCTGACCATGACCACACACAAAACGTCCCGGACAGAGGTTTCCCTTCCACCCTGGAACGCCTGCTTCTCCGTTGGTGTGGAAGTTACCCTGCCCGCCACATCCTCCCAGGCTGCCGAACGGACGCCCCGTGCCTACGGCTACGGACGCCTCGCGAGTGCCAGGTGTGCTCCTCCGTTGCTGTTTCCAGCCAACGGGGCAAGAATTTCTCACGGGATCTCATCGGTGTTTAAGCTCGTGGCCTTCCGTCACCTCCGCCGCAGCGGTCTCTGGGATCAGCCCGTTACCCGCGCGTGGCGTGCCCGGCCCGGCCCGTGTCGCTGCGCGTTGGCGCTGCCCTGCTCCTGTGTTAGCCTCTCCTACCGTGCGGGGATTCAGGAAATAGGTTTTTTTTCCCCTTATTCTGCACAGTGTGGGGCGCAAACCCACTGACGAAAGCCTCTGAAACGGCCTTTTGGAAATATTTCACGGAACACGAGGAAAAAGCCCCATACATTGAGTATTCTCCATAATACCCCATGTGTGGTGTTGGGCTGGCTTAAACATCAAACAATTGCAGTTTTAAAGAGGAAAAAAGTTACTGAGATACTTTCTACAGTTAAATAAAACCATGGCAGCTTTAAAAACACCTTCTAACAGCATCAACAACACAGCTGCCGTAATATTATCCCAGCTGGGGTACCCGGTTTTGCCTCAGGATCTCAGTATTTATGGGATGGGGAAACCCGGGACAGAGCGCCGCAGGGAGCAAACGCCCGCCGGGGATGTGCGCGGACGGCGGCGAGGCCGAGCGGAGCCCAGGGGCAGGCGGCCGCGCGGGGCTCACCGAAAGCCGGTGCCTCCCGACGCAGCCGACCTGTGTTACGCAGCACGGGTGCCGCTCTCGGAGGTGGCGATGGGGACGCCGCGCTGGCTGTGTTCCTGGGATGGACTGGGAAGACCCATTTCTTGAAAGGCTTTTAAATGCCCCCCTTTTCTCTTTTTAAGACCCTTACGGACCAGGCAAATCTCCAGGAAACCAGCAAATCTTGCACACCAGCTCCCAGTTCTTAGAAAGGACCCTCGCCAGCCCCGGCCCCGCCGCCTGGGATCCCCACCATCCCGTTCCCTGGTCCAGCGCCGGGACAGACAGGAGCTGGTCCCTCACGCCAGCAGCCGCCGCCACGCCGCAATCCTGACGGCCCCGGGCCTCCATCACGAGGACGAAGCAAACGCCAGCATCACATGCTCCGCGTTGTCTCTTCTCCAGGGACACCGCTAACAGAAATGACGATAAAACAAGTTTCCTGCCAACCTCGGCAGCTCTAATGAGCCAGGAAGCAGTAATCTGGGAATGGGGGAACTGTTGACAGAGCCTAATTATTTTCTGACGGTCTTTTTGACACAGTTAGAAAATAAAACACCTACGTAGGCTTTGCAATTGCAGTATTACGCATGCACCTGCTAATTTATCCCCACCATCCTGGTTTAGACTCCCTCCCCCTCATGCCTGCTGCTACCTAACTGCTTATGCAGGGAGAGGAACTTCGTTATAAAAGGAGAATATACCTTAATTACACAGAACACATAACTTAATGGGCAGTCTCCTGTTGCAGTGTCTGGCAGTTAACTGGCCAGAATTTTTGCATAGTTTCATTGCATTTATTCCGTACATCATAATTGCAAAACCAAGACGCGTGCAGAGCGCGTTGCCGCGTTGCGCAGCCGTGCGAGCGGGAACGGACTCCTTGAGGCGCCGTCTCGGCCACGGCCCCGGCTGCACGATGCTGCTCCTCGCGTCGCTCAGATCCCTGACTGGAGCCGGTCGAGCAGAGGCCACCAGCGCACGTCCCAGGGAAAAACGCGTGAAAAAGAGCAGGTGTGGCCGGGGACCCTGCCCTGGAGCCCGTCCCAGGTTTTGGGGATCAGCAGTTTCCCAATCCCAGGGGTCCAAAGGATCCCAGGCGGAGCGCGTCTTCTTCTAAACCTCTGCTGCAGCGACTGGAAGCCCCGAGAGCAGCTCTTTCCGCAGCAGCTTCCAGTAATGTCGGGGTACGACAGCCCCAGGCACCGCTGCAGCGATGGGTGCCGGAGCTGTGGCTGTCACCGGGCTGCTTCCGCCCCGCCACCGGCCTCTGCGCTCGCTGCAGCGGCTTCCGCGCCCACCTGGACGTTTTGCTGAGGGACTTCCGTGCTTCCACTTCTTGGAAAACCAGCAGAGCCAGCACAATGGCAATGTGCTTTCCATTTTAGCTTTAGTTGGTCAGATCAAGGAAAAGCCCAGGATTTGGCCCAGGAGGGAGAGCGTGCCGTTTTCAAACCACGCGGAAAAGCCGCGCTGGCACCTCCCGGCAGAGCTCGTTCACACGCTGCTGTTTCAGGACCGGTCACACCGAACCCGGCAGCGGCCTCTGGCAGTCTGCAACCCCTCCTCGCGTGTCCCCGCTCCCCAGGGCACACGGTGGCTGCCTCGGCAGGCGACACCGCCACTTCTTAAGGAAAGGGGGAGAGCGCCTTGCTGGGCAAATCCTGCGCCCCTGAGCACAGGCTGGGTGTGAACCCGCGAGGGGTGAGGATGTGAGCGCAGGAGCGCGGTCAGACTGCTGACGACGCCGGGCAAGCGGCTGCCGCACGCTGACCGAGGGACGGTGTGCAAGGAAACCCTCCCGTGCCCCGCCGTCCCGGCCAGTGGGGTACAGCGAGTTTCCAGAAGCTGCCCAGGGTTTTTGGAGCGTGATTTCAGCAGGGGCCGGGAGCAGACTGGCACAGGAGCCAGCTGCGGGAGGGATGGATGCCAGCCTTTTGGTGACACAGTCCCGCCGGGGAAACCGGACCCTCTGCCGAGCCCGAGGTATGCGTCAGCTGTTCGCAGCTCCTTCCTCCTCCATTTTTCATAGCTTAAGCACTCGCCCCGCACCTCCACTCACTCGGTCGGCAAGCCCTCGTGCTTTCCGATCCCTTCCCCACTTCCACAGCAGATTTTTATCACCTTGGAGAAGCAGTTTTAAATCGATGCAGGTGACCCTTCCTTACCTCCTCCCCCTTCTTACATCTTAGTCAGGGAAACGGCTCCCAAACTCCTTCATCTCAGCTTTCCAGGAGTTATGCTCTCCAGATTACGCAGACCTGGGGTACTTGTTTTCTGGAGGTGTATGCCATCTTTGTTTCACCTCATTAAAACGCACCAGGGACACTCTTTCCACACGTTTTGTTTGCTGAGAAATACCTGCTGCTTTATTCGGGACAACAGAAACCCGAGCGCGTTCAGACGCGCTCCCTGCACCGTGCGCTTCGGCGGCAGCGCGCTGCGGGCGCCCGACCCCTGGCAGGCCGCAGCACAACGGCTTCTGCCCCCGCACCGCAGCCGGGCCCCGTGCGCGCCCCTCGCCTCTTCCCGCACCGGGGGTCGCCGCCGCAGCCGGCTGGGACGCGGCCCCTTCGCTCTGGGGCGATCCCCCACCCGCAGCGGACAGGCCCGGCGGCGCTTTCCCCCTCAGGCCTCTGGGGCCTCCCCGG
>WHYT01012835.1:15853-56123 GCA_009806455.1 Tetrax tetrax | reverse complement strand
CTTAGAAAATATTTTTAGGTACAACTGATGCATACAATATTAAGAAATTTTATCTTAAACATATTAAATCATTGAATGCACAGTATTCTGTAGCTTAATGAGAGGAATTCCAACGGTTTTATCATTTGCTTAAGGCAGCAAGCAAATGTAAACAATATTAGGTGTAAATAATAGATTACATTTTCTTTTGTATATGATTGTCTTAGTATTTCTATATGCAATCATATAAAATGTTAATTTTTAATACTTCTTTAGCTGTAAGAATGCGTGTTTGCTTTCTCTTGATTCACAGAGAACAGATGGATGCTTGACTGCCTGCTAATCCACAGCTGGAATGGTTTCAGCGGTTTCCACGTTGCTGGGTTAGAGTGGCTTTTCTAGTGGACTGAGAGGGCAGCAAGAGAGGGATATCATTATTCATCAGTATCCCAGTGGGATCGCTGCCAGCAGAGATTAATTTTTTCTGTTATGCTTGTAAAACAAGCTCAGGTGGAGTCTCTAATCCTCAGGGCACGGGTGGCAGATCAAGGAAGATGCTACAAAGCTAGTTAATTTTCAGATTCTAGGGGAAACAGAAGCTCTGTTAGATGTATAAATACATGATTGCAAATTTAAGTAGCTCAAATCCAAATGGGATCTTCCCAGACATCTGGTACTGAAAATCTCTGTTTTCTTTGTCTTTTTAAAAGAAGTTCTTAAAACTTTACAACAGAGGCAAAAGATCTGCAACTCTCTTAATCATCAGTCATGTTTCCATTTTATTTTTTTATTACAGATGAATACCTTTATTTACAGGTAATAAAATACTGGCAGGTTGTCTGCTTGTTTAATAAACTTGAAATATTTTTCCTTTTACTGACTTTTTTGTTTCCTCAGTGATTACCCCTCTTCCCCACCCTTCTACTTATGGTGTCTTCCATCTCTGCATTACCTTGTAGCTCTTGAGTTTTGCAAAACATTGGGTCAGATTTTCAAGCGATGTTAATCCACATAGTTCCACTGAAAGGAGTGGAGACGTGCCAGTTTGTATCAGCAGGGAACTACTCTTATTGCAACTTACTTGCAACAGCTGTCACTTCCTCTGACAGTTGTGTTTTTTTATTGTTATATTAAACTATTTTCATTTAAAAGTGCTCAGAGTGAGACCAGTAGCATTGGCTTGCTGAAAAGACATTGTGCATGTAGGCACCTTCCAAGTTTCCCATAGATTTCTGCCAGTTCATATTGTTCTATTATTCTGGGCTTCAGGCTCTCTTGAACAGAGGCTGCTAGTCATTTCACCACATGATGACAGGTATTCACGCCTGCGAACTTTTTATTCCCTTTTGTCTCTGATCACATAGTCGTTTAGATCTGGAATTTAATCCAGTACAAAAATGCAGCAGTGTGCATTTGTGGCTCCCCACTTAGGGGAGCTGCCACAGGTCAGCAGATCTGAAATCCAGTTTTCAACACACAGAGCTTTTACAGCTTGCCATTAACATATACAGTATGTATGGGCCCCATTTCACGTAGAGAATTAGTAGCGCTTACTCCTGTCTCCATGCAGAGTAGCATTAACTTAATGCAGAGATCTTTTAACTTCTTCCCTGGGTCTGGGCTCTGCATTGGAAGATCCCGACGGAGTATCAAAGCCAAAGATGGAAAATGACTGATCGCTTTCCCAGGGAAAGCTGTGTGCCAAAATTTGCTATTACAATTTTTATTGCTATCATCATCTCAATCAGTCGTTGAGCCAACTGATTCAGCCAAGCTCAGCTTCAAAACGTGGACAAAAGTCCAAATGGAACTGGAGTAGATTTGTCATAACAATCAGACTTTTGAATGTATACTCAGAGAGATTTTCCCAATTTTGTGTTAGCACATTACCAAGTTCATGCACTGAAAAGTTTTTCTGTATTAGTGCAATACAATTAGTTTCAATTCAGCCAAAACCAGTTGGTTTTAAATCTTTCCTGTAATATGACTTGAGATTACAGGGGAAGAAAGCATGGGTCACTGCCTCATGTAGGTATTCAGATTTAAAAAAAAAAATAGGATGATGATCATACATTCAGAATGTGCAGATTCAAAGCATTCTCATGAAAAGTAATAGGAAAATTCAGGCGTCTTGGAGAGCTGAAAATCTCGAATATACCATTACCAGTGATAAAATGTAATAATTATCTCACAACACTATAATGCACTTCATAAATGGAATTTATACCTTTCAATTTGTATTTATTTGCTATGATTGAAATAACTTATTCTAGGTGAATAATGTGTATGCCATACCAGTTTCCTTAAACTATGCAAGTGTTACAGGCTTACTTAAAATGAATAATTTAACTTAAAAATCTGAGAGTGAGCTGAAGCCGCCTCTATGAAAATTGTACAGGCTTAATCCTGTGAAAGTGCCTACACATTTAGGGGGAAAACGAGTGTATTATAGAAATGGTTTTTATTACAACTGGCCAAAAAAGTAGCACTGAATTATGACTGTGGTGATAAAATTCCTGAAATATGGATTGTGAGAATTAAGACTTACTGGAAATCATGAATTCATTCCTTGATTTAATACATTTTAGTAAAATACGCAATTTTAAAAGGAAAATATTTTGAAACAGAATGGTTCTGTAAGTATCTTTTTTACCATTTGGTAAACCGATTGCAGTGATTGTATTATCTGTTACTGTATCTTCCTGTACACTGAAACCTAGCTTCTCTGATACACTTATGAAACTTTAGGGAGAAAAAAAAAAAAAAGGAAATTGACTTTCAAGTTAGTATAGAAGTCCTGACAACCTTTTTTCCCATGTCAAATTATTGTTATTTTATATGATCCTCCCTCTCACATATGCTAGCGTGCTTGCGTTTTCCTCCAACAGCTCCATGCTGAAGCAGAGGTCTGTAATTTAACTTTGTACTTTAGAAGTTCCCAAATCTGCCAGGTCACTCTCTGCTACTGGTAGCTAATATTGCTGACCTCCTATTGCTCTGTGTGCAGTGGCAAAGGTCTTCCAGGCTCCTGACCTCTGGTCATCAGGAATGTCATCAGTAGTTTGTAGTTTGGATGTTTTAAGTAAGAGGTGAACTTGTGAAATCTAAACCCTTCAGGGTGTTTTTAAGTGATCACTCAACTGTTGCATTGCTCTAGCTTGTACTTTTTATGATGTCTGTAATTGTAACATTTGTGGTGTTTATCATATGCAGCTATTTAAAAGGAAAACTCAAACACTTGGCTGTTTAAAGTGAGAAGTCTGAGAATACAGTTATAAATTATTTCTCCGATCACTAACATGAGAACTTTATAAGAATCATAAGAACTCTTAACTTGTATGTTCTTATAAACAATGTTCGTAGGTCTCATTACTGAAATATGCTCATTTTAAATCCTGAAAGATAGTTATAAATTAATTTTTTAAAAAATATATGTATATTTCCATGATTGCATGTTGATGGGTTTTACAATTTTATCTCTTCAACTCCTCATGCTTAACTGGAAATTTCCAGTGCCTTCTCTGATGAGTCTTAAATCTGGAGACAGAGTAGCCCAGCCTCGCTATTTTGCTCCTATCTAGTTAATTGGATTAGCTTTACAATTTGAATTCTATTTTTATTTTTTTTTTGCACATATCTTTTTTTTTCCTGTAAAAATGCATTAACCGCTAATTAGATAATAAATAAAAAAAAGTATTTTTTCAAAAATGTATCGGGCAGTCCTTCTCCCTTGAATGTTGCTCTCCATCCTATGCATATCTCTTTTCCTCCTGTCATTTTTCCAAAAGTAGAGAGTGGAGAGTACTCTGACAGAGTACTACCGAAGTGGCAAGATCATTTTCCCGTTACCCAAGCTGGAGTGAAGAGTTAGAGCAGGCAGAGTTCCCAGCGGGAGGCACCGGTGCCAGAGCAGGAGCCCCTTTTCCATAGCCAGGGCCAGCTGCTGCCCCGGGCTGCGGCTCTGGCTCCTCTGTGCCCCGCAGCACAGGGGCTGGCACGGGGCTTTGCTTTCTGCCTTTTTTTCCTGCCAGCCACTGACCCTGGAAGGAAGGGATGGGGAAGCTCCCATGGGAAAGGAACTGCACTGCAGGGTTAGCTCTAATGTGTTGGATGCCGTTTGATCGCACTGCCACATACACGTGCAATTGGCAGGGGAGTTGTTACATGGTATATGAAGGCAAGGAGCTTACTTAGACATGGTCTTTGTGATGAGTCATAGAATTGGGGCTGTTCAGCCTGGAGAAGAGAAGGCTCCGGGAAGACCTTATAGCAGCCTTCCAGTATCTAAAGGAGGCCTACGTGAAAGATGGAAAGAAACTCTTCAGCAGGGTCTGTTGTGACAGGATGAGGGGTAATGGTTTTAAAATAGAGGGAGGCAGATTCAGACTGGATATAAGGAAAAAAAAAATTTAGATATAAGGAAGAAATTGTTTACACTGATGGTGGTGAAACACTGGAACAGGTGTTCCACCCAGAGAGGTGGTGGATGTCCTGTCCCTGGAAACATTCAAGGCCAGGTTGGCTGAGACTCTGAGCAACCTGATCTGGTTGGAGATGTCCCAGCATCTTGCAGCGGGGCTGGACTAGATGACCTTTAAAGGTCCCTTCCAACCCAAACCTTTCTATGATTCTGTGATCGTATAGTAAATATATTCTAATCTTGGCCTGACAAATTTTGTTTTCTTCTTTTACATCAAGGTAACTACTCTTCAAGATCTCTATAAAACTTCAGCCTGCTCTGTTGCTTAGCAGAGCCTGCCAGGCTGCTCTAAAAATCTGTAACATTGCTTCTGCAAAGTTTGTCTTAAAAGTATGTTTTTACATGTGTAAAACAGACTGAAGTAATTCTTTCTGCAAATGTCTACTGTCTAAACGAGGGCTTCCAATCTAAATATCCCTGTCTTATGTAGTGGGTTCAATAAGCTGGTAGAAATTACTTTTTTTTTTTTTCTTTTTGACCGTAATATGAATCTTGAAAACATGCATCATGTTTGTTCTTAAAACGTATAACTAGTAATATATGTTTATAGCTGTCTTTAACTGGGATATTGTCCTAGACCTTTTATATCTAAGAGTAAAAATGCACACAAACATTTTAAACTTTGGAAGTTTGAATTATGTCCCATAAAACTGGGACCAAAGCATATACATTTATAGGCTACCAATAAACTCCTTAAAATAGGAGTTTATAATGGAATCACTAACACAGATATAATTTTCAGAGCAGTAATTCAAGCAAGTACTTCTCCAATTCCATTTTTCAATCTACTTTACTTTTTGGTGTGAGCTGAAAAACAACTTTTAAGTATGTGGCCAGTTTGGGCTTTTTTCTTTTTTTTCTTTTTTTTTTTTCTAAAGCACATATTTTCTCACATTTATTTGTTTTCTGAATATAAATCTAAGCTTGATTGTGTTCCAGCTGCCTGCCAGGCTACATCTGTGTAAATTTAATGCCTTAAATCAAACTCACACTTGAAAATGTGAAGATAAAATATAGCGTAAATATATCTGTTAATTTGAATAATTTTCATAATATATACTTGTGTCATTATTGTGTCACATAATACAGTCTTGAGCTCTTGGGAAGAGTATGGGCAAAGGAAGACTAACTTGGGAACTTCAGTTAAGCAATTTTTTTCTTTTCCTTGTAATACAGTTAAGAGGGTCAAACGAGACTTTTGTCAGCACATGAATGGACAGAGATATATATGTACATATGAAAACCAACTAATTTCAAATGTTTTTCAATACAGAATTTCGAGTATCCTCAAAAAAAATTTAGAAATTGTGAATCTATTATAAGACATTATTATTCCGTTACCTAGCTACTCACAAACTATCAATGCTTGTTCTTTCTCTGTTTTGACCGTGCTACTTTCCTCTATCCTATACTAAGGGTAACACACATATTACCCAAATGAGGACAGTTACAGACTGGAGTCCAGCTTCACTGTGTGGAAGTGACAGATCAGGTTGTTGCACTAAAATACTCTGTAGCACTTTGTACAATGGAACAAAAGCCAAAAGCCAGTTATATAATAATATTATTGTTGAGTTTATATTTGCCTGCCCAGTTACTTAAAGATCAAAATATGCTGTTTTCACTTGGAAAAATAAATTACATATTGGCATACCTTTGAACTTCTGAACCAGCAGAGAACTAAAATTTACTTCATAATGTATTATTAGTGTTAATTGCAGAATAGCTATAAAAAAAAAAAACCCGCATTTATTTATTGCATCTTATTTTTAATTTTTTATTCTATGCACAAATGTATGATTTTTGCAGTCCTTCAGTATGTACTCAGACTACCAGTTTATATAATTTTAACTAAGGTTCAGTTAAAGGGGATGCAATTACTCTGTTATCTAAAAAGGATCCTTATCTTTTCTCTTTTCTTATTACTTTGGTATTTACTTTTAGTACTAGTTTACTCCAAATTTTTTTAATACTTTAGTTTAATGACTGTTAATTTTTGTATCAAATTTTCTAAGAGTTCTTTTCCCTTGTTTCTTTCTACATCAGAAACTTGAAAGTGAGCAAAAGACATTGCAGGTTTATTAAAGTTGAAAATATCGTGTGTTTGGGTTTGTTGTACCTAAATAAAGAAAAGGAATGTACAGGCAGTCTGTCAATTCTAAGGTAGTTTCAATAACAGCATCGCTGAAGAAAAGACTACTGGTTCAGCTCTGGAATGTGAGAAACTATTTTTGGTTTGGTTTAGACCCTCATTGTTACAAATTAATCAACTGCTCTTTAAAGTCTAGAACTCATTAACTTTATAAGTTTTACTGTTCCCATGACTGAACTTAATTTAAAATATTCAAGTTTACTTCAGTTACTCACCTTGATCCCGTTTCTGTCTGTGCTCCACAAGTGTCCTCTTCTCTCTTGTAAACAGATGGCAAGATGTAGTTACTTCAGATTTAAAATATTTCAGAAGGTTTTCATGTGGTCTGAGTTTATAGTTCAGCTCTCCCTATAAATCAGTAATTTCAGCCAAACTTACACATTTTGTGGGTAGGAAGAAAATCTGATTTTTATTTTTTTTTTAACCCTATGGACAAGGCAGAGCATAGTACTCGCCATGTTGGATACTGTCTGTAAATTTTAGTTCAGTCTGACTCCTCAAATGCCCTGTAGTACCAGAAAAATGCAAAAGTTTTATATTTTAAAATGGGATGAGTAGTTTACTTTTATAACAATTCTAGCAATTCAAATAGAGGGTGATGATAAGCTGCATATCTGGAACACAATGTTACAGACAGGACTCTCAATACGATTCTGTGGCTGGTGTAATGCAAGGAACAGAATTCAATTATCAGAACAGCCCTTTGGCCTTGTAAAATGTGACTATCAAGTTTATGCAGGTCTACGTGTGACATTTCTCACTGGCAAAGCAAGTTACTGTCTCCTCTATGACCCTGCATCGTGTACAGGTTGAAATGTAGGTTTGAGAGGATTCTTACACCCTTGAAATGATGCAGCAGTCCCTAATGCCCAAAAGAAGACATTATTGGGAAAGTCCATCACAAATCTATAGAAAAGAGAGATGTGACATGACTACCAAACACATGATTGCAGAAGCCATAGCTACAATTTCTGGTTATCTCCTGGTATACTCCAAGTTATGCTTAACTGTGTAGGTGCTTGTAAACAGAGTATTCGCACATGGGCTGCAATAGTCCTCATTCAACAGAAGAAAAAGGGAAAGTGAAAAATGCACAGCGATGCTTTGTGGTTTAACTGTAAAGTTTGTATTAAGTTTCTTGACTTTAGAATGAAGATTAATGATTGATACGTAATTTGATCTGTTTCTTCACCCATGGAAGTAAGAACAGTATTCAGATACAATGTACTAAAATAATTTCTATTATATATTGTGTGGAATAGTTGAAGCTATAGCCTTTGCGGAACAGATTGAGATTCACAATGAAAAGGAAAACTAAAATGAAAAAATATTGAGTGAACAGCAGGGCCCATTTGAGGTGATTACAAAGGATGTTTCTTTATTCTGTCTTTTCTTGTGCAACCTGAAAACAGTAGCAGGGGGTTACAAGCAGAGTTCATCAGAGAGTTGTCAATCACTGTCATTTAACATTTTGCAATGGAAGATGTCTTTATTCAAGGACAGCTGGGCAAATCAGAGAAACAGATTTGCAGTTAGTAGTCTGTCCAGCCTACACTAAGCAAACAAGGACAGGGCAGACATACTGGCCTCTCACATAAAAATATAATGGACTCTGCTGACCTCGGTGCCCTCCATTCAGCTTCATTCTCAGTTGTATAAAAGCTTCACTACCCATTCTCAATTTCCTTTAATTACCTACATGTTGCAGATAAGAAAATGAACCTCACTTACTTACAGTCAATGATCACAAACAGGAAATTAAGTAGGCAAGTTGTTTAAAATAAGAGGAGTGTTTTGGAGGTAAATAAAACATGTGCTGAGGAAGAATTAGGGAAAACGCATTTTCAGGAGTACCAATTGGTCTGGAGTGACTTGGCTGATCCTTCTTCTTTCTGCTACTTTAAACTGCAAAGCAAAACTAAGTAAAAAATCTCCTTGGTAAATATTCTTTAAAATATCTTTGAAGGAGAAGCCAGTTAAATAAAAAGAGTGAAGCAAACATGCAGCCTTCTATAGGGCTTAAAAAGATTGTGACCTTAGGTTCAGAGAATAAATGACCACAGTTTTCACAAGAGATCTAGCAGAGACATCCAGGATTAAGCAGCAGTTGTCTTTAGTCAGTCTTCTCTTCTAATCTGCAGTCGAGATATTAAATAAATTAATGACATTCTGATTTTCTTTCCAAATCTTAAATTGTCTAATACTAATCTTTCCTTTTACATTTATATCACAGTTTAGGTGTAGTTTCATTGTGCTATTAAAGAAAATAGAAAATTTTGTGCTGTCAGTTTCTAAGGGAGTGACAAACAGCTATATAACTGTTTTTAGGAATTGTCAAAAAAGGTTTTGTGTGTTAGGATATTAATGAGTGGATACAGTACTTTGCAAGTCAATTAGGTAGTTCTATTAGGTGTTCTAAAATTGCCATTTTTCTTTACCTCACTGCATTGGTTACCATTGTGAATATTTTATTAATATGGATTTGCAGGAAATCTGACTGGAGATTGAAGACTAAAATGCATACTATCATATCTGTGGTTTAAGAGGAGTATAAAACCCTGAACACTTTAATTTAATGGTTTCTACTAAGCCCACAGTTCAGAAGACATTGCCCTTCGGGCTACCCAAATGACTTTTTGTTTTATGACAAAATAAATACACTCTCTTCTTAAATTACAGATGGAAAAGATATCACATATTATAAAACTCTTGCTTTACTTGCAAGTTTTATACTTTAGAAAGTTCATTCTCATTCCAAATAAGAATATGTACACATACATGCACAAGGGGACTTTGTGGAGGAAAAAAATTTACCAGTTAAGTCACAGAACTGACTCCTCAGCCTAAATTATAGTTCTTAGGATGCTTCTGTTGAATTTTCTTTCCTGCAGAGACAGTAGATTTCCCTAGCAGGAGAATGAACATCTCTGCTCTGGCTACTAGAACAGTCATACTTGTTCCTCTCAGCCCCAAGGATGTCGCTTCACATAACTACATTTAGATTACCTGCTGGTGTGCAGCTCCTTTTTGCAGCAGCGAGAAAGTTCTTAGACAGTTTTCATTTTGGCATGAATGGTATTAGTCCCACTCCAGAGCACAGAGGATAGTTTTCAGCACACAATTTTGCTCTTTGCTTTGATCACTGATCATCAGTTGCTTAGACACTGACTCTTCAAAATATTGAAAATATATTTTAAAATAACCTTACCAGAGCTATTTCAAACCCACTGTGTTTTGAATACAAAGAGAAAAATGGAAACTGAAAATAGGAATTATTGACTTCTTTATAGCTAACCTTACAATGTTTCTGTGAGCCAACCAGTGCAGGATATCTGTAGAAGGTCATCTCAAATACTGAGTCCATCTAATGAATGTATTTATGCTTTTGTGTTCTTCTTCGCTAATGTTAAAATCAGCTATGTGAATATTTGCAATATTTTACTAGCTGTTGTTTTCCCACACACATGATTTCGATAAAAAGTACGCTTTCTAAACATTAAAATGCTGCTATTGAAACAATGAAATCTAACTGTAGGAAATTAAATGCATATACTTTTAATGTCTCAGTAAGGATTAATAATAATTGTGAAGTTAATTACAATGGTTAATTTTTTAATTTTTTTTTTTACAGAACGCTGATGAGTACACAGATCTGCCTGTGAGACACAATGAAGACCAGATGAACAGTGAACTGGCAAAACATCTTCCAATTGAAGTCAATCCCCATTCATTTGACAGTTCACATACAAAAACACATCTCCTGTTGCAAGCTCACTTCAGTCATGCCATGCTGCCTTGTCCAGATTATGCAACTGATACAAAGACAGTGCTGGACCAAGCAATTAGAATATGTCAGGTATTGTGTGTGTGTGTGTATATATAGTATATTCTTTCATATGCAACTGTTTTCTATCTCTGTGTCATGGAACACTGTACATAAATCATTCCTGCATGAGTGTGCTCCTTGCAGATTGTTATGCTGACCCCCAAGAACCTGTCTCCCACAGGTACTTTTCTTTCTATAGCACCCAAAATTGCTGTAGTCACTGCCAAGCATAAATAAAAGATGTTTTGAAATGTGGTTTGGGACGAGATACAGGGTTTTCCTCTAGCTTGTGAAAAGATATGTCTTCTATTTCCCCAATTATCATAGAGTCAAAGAGCACACTTTTAAATATAGATTTTAAACTCAATCTGGAGGCTTGTGACTTTTACAGTTGTACCTGCAGTCGCAGCCCACAGAAACGAAACTGACCATGGAGAGCACTGGTAACAAGCAATCACATGCACAGCTGCATGCCTCAAAAGAATTTTAAAACAGCAATTTGAGTTTGGAGTAGAGTGCTGCTGTATCTGAAAAGCGCAATTACAGTTACAGTAGGAAGGGTGAGCTCTCGTTGACGTGGAAAACAGCCCCCCCTCTGATTCTGCCGGAAAGGAATAATGTTCTTTTCAGCAGAACTGGACAAGGACTCATTCACAGGTTCTTGAAGATCAGGTAACCTTCAACAAGCTGCTCTTTTTATCTTCCTTGGTTCCATATCTGTAAAATAGAGACAGTAATTCTTTTTTCCTACAGTTTTGTTTACTCAGGTTTTAATATCCTCAGTCACCTACATGTCAATGAGGCTTTGATCTGGTGTGAAGCCTGTTAGCAACATCGTAACTGCAAACATCATTGTGTCAAGCCTACCAGTTTGTAAAATCACTTTATGAGAAATTATTAATCGGTGGTCTAGGCAGACAAAATACCAGGACCAATTCAGTGTCCAGTGATTTTGGTGGGTCTCAAACTTAAACTGACAAAACCAGTGAGCTTGTAATGCTAGTATCAAATAGAGCAAAACTAAAGGAAAGTTAAGAAGCAAATAACATCACAGATGTTATTGCTACGCAGTCTTAAACTTGGCAACCAGCAGTGCTTGAATGCAAGTCTACTCCAAATATTTCAAATCAATAAAATAATGATTCTGAAAGCTTGAATGTATGAACAGTTGTTATTCATAAGTCAGCTATTAAAAGAGAACAGTGTGACTTGCTCAAGTGAGAAAATTCACCTTTGTTCAAAGAAATCACATACTTAAAGTTCATTTAGATATGTGTGGAATTAGCATTTGGGGGTTAATTACATATTTGAAAAAAAAGTAAATTAAAAATTATTTTCAGTAATTATTTTGCTCAATATTTATACTGCTCTGCTAAGAAATGTATTTTTAATCCTGTTACTGCATAATAGCTATTTCAGAAACAATTGTCATTTGGAAGAAAAAAACCCTAAAATATTCAACAGTTCCTTTAAACTGAAGTAGAGTTCTACCATGCCATACTGTGCCTTGACACTCCAGCCTTCCATTGACTACTACATAATGCTAAATATACAGTCATCTTGGGGGAAAAAAAAAAAAGTTCCTCTTTTAAAAAAAAAGAAGAGAAAGAAACAACATGCAAGCCTTTTTTTATTTTGAAGTTGGTGCGTGGTTTACATCTCTTGGGAGAATATTTGTTCCATCTTATTAGTCACGCTTTCCAAAGGGAGGTTAAAGTTCCCAGAAGCTAAGCAATAGACAGGGTTACACTTTCAATACTGGTTGTTACCTTTTTCCTTAGCACTGACCTGCTGATGAACTCTGGGTCAACAGAGGTGGAAAAAAAAGATGTTAGTTGTGAGAAAAGGAACTGAACCATAGAAGGATCCATTGATAAACATATTCAGTGGGTGATGTTCTCTGTGTGTGTGAACACGCACTCGTACACCACCAGACGTAAAATTCAGCAGTGAAACAGGCACTGGTGTTTGAGTTATGTTGAACTTGTGTTTATTTACTTACAAAGTACTTCAGCTGTTAAGGTTGTATAGCTAACCTTCAAAGTCTGACCTGAACATAAACTGTTATTTTTGCCGGTGGGTATGTGAATGACAGGCTTTCCATATCAGTGCTGCTTTTATGTTACAAGAAAGCAAAATCTTTCAAAGAGCTCTTACAAGTGGTTGTATCTCGGTACGTACAGCAGGCCTCCATCCTAGGTCCCCTGCAGAGCAGATTTGCCATCTCTAGCCACAATAGGTAAGCAAGCCTCTTTCCATCGCAGGCGATTAAACTTCTCTGCTCTTCTCTACTGGCTTTCCCCTGGATCAGCCTTCTCTCCCATGGTTCCTTTCACATCCCACTCGTTGCATCCTTCCACCCATTCCTCCAGCATCCTCTGGGCCTCTTTCATCTCTAGTGGCTTTAGCCTGAGTGGTGTTAATGGTCAGTCAGAAAACGGTGTTAACAGCATCAGATAGATCAATGTAGCTGATGGATTTCAGGTAAGATTCCACTCTCTTCTAATAAAAAAAAATTATGCAGTCCCTCTTAAATTAATTTTCCTGAGATGTCTCAGAAGTTTTGCTTTTATGTAAGAATTCTGTTCATCTGTACTCTTGATGAAAGATGGAAGTCATAAGCATTTAACAGAATTTGAGGAGCCAGAATTTGCTGGCTCAATAAAGGAATATAGTTGTTAGCATAGAAAATGGGAGAAATATATTCTGTTACAGCTTTCCTATAGTAAGCATTTGTTAGATATAGATGGAGTTCAGCAAGATAAAATGTAGTATCTATTTACCCCATATGAAATACAGAATTATTTCCATTTTACTGGAGAAATATGGGGAATATCACTATGCAACCCTCTGGAAGGTGAATGCCTGTCTGCTCCCACACCCATCTCTGTAATGAATGGTCACTGAGGCATTGACTACACAGAAGGAATGTCGCTGCTCTACTCTGAAAAGCTCAAGTCAAAAACTAAGTTTTTTATCAGTGACAGGCTTTCATAGATAAAGCACAGAAGGTTCCCATGGTTCAGAAAATCTGTCATGACTTCCTGTGTGATCTTGGGCAAGTCATTTAATTTTTATTTGCCTCTGTTACCTTTAATACAATTACAGTAGACCGCATATTCTCTTCAAGCCTGTCTGTATTGTTTTTACTAAAAAAAAAAGGTAGAGATGTCAGTAGGATGGTGCTGAGCACTCCAGTAGCTGCTCAAAATCAAACATCAAAGAATAGAAATTCTAATGAAATGATTTGTCTAATATTCTTATAGAACATAATTATTATTGTAAAGACCTCACCTTTTTTCCTACCTCTGGTTTAAGAATATGTGAAAGGGACTAAATCTAATCTCTTTTTTTACTTCTTTTGTCAAGCCTTATATTTTTTGACTGTGTATTCAGCGATCAGTTCTTGCTCTGCTGTTCTAAGACTATAGCCTATATTTGCATTAATTGAAATAGATAATTGAAGCAGTAATACCATCAGTCTCAGATTCAGCAGGGCAGTCTCTTCTAGGAAATAATGTGACAATTGCTGGCTTTGCATTGGGATTGGCCACAAGCCTCCACTTGTAGTATAATCATTGATAAAATATTTTAATATTGCCAGGAGCAGGACTGCCATGGAGCTCAGCCTTAACCTTTGAGAAGTGTTTACCTATGGATGTGTTAAACGCATCTCAGCAGGGTACCTGTGCACTGAGAAGATGGACATGAAGTCAGATTCCAAACTGCAGAGTAAAGACTAGTTTGCATGGGAAATGTGCACATCCCTGAAACGAGGACATTGTAACGCTCTAACTGGTGGTCTGCCTTTCCCCATCATGTCACTCTTCCAGAGAAATCTAATTTTGACAGGAAATAAAAAACTCTTTGGGCGCTCCACTTCCTTAGCTGGACAATAATGTGCATACACCACTTTACCCATTCTAAAATAGTTTAAGTAAATAAGTTGCTTCTGGTCATTTAAATTGCAGATTTGCTACCGTTCAGCTTATGGGGATGATCTAGCTGTCTTTTAAGAGCTAGCTTACGTACTAAAGGCTTACTCTACTAAACTGCAGACTGTTCTGGCTGATGGTCTCTGCTGCTCCTCACACAAAAGGTACTTTCTGGCCGTATCAGCACAGCTGCAAACAGCAGCGGTGCCTGAGCTGCAGTTCCTGGACTAAAAGAAGAAGGATGTCCCTCAGCTCTGGACTTACCACCCTCCCCAAACCTCCTCAGTTCCTAACAGCCACTACAACTATTGACTTGGGGAGCCATATCCCTTGTTTCGTTTATTTTCCTGCCTGTGAGGAAATGGAGAAGTTCTTAAAGATCCTAAGTGTGTTTTGGGCTCCTGTGGTGTCTGTTGTTGGTGCAGGTGTGCCGATTACTTGCCGCAAGGTGGTGGGAGTTATGGGAATGGTCAGTTGCCTATGTAAGACTTGTCCAGAAGTGCCCAGGGAAAGAGATAATGGCTTTATTTAATTGGTGCATTGGCTACTATAAATAAATGGTCAGCTTTACTGAAGGAAGTGAAGAGAATCAAATTAACTTGAGAGTGCAAAGGAACAAGTGAAGAGCAGAGGCCGTATCTCTAGCTACTACACGTAGTCTTTGTGTGTGTGTGGTGATACTCCACTGATAGTACCATGTTTGCAATTTTACTTAAGTGTAGTAAACCGTCCAACCATGGCTGCTTTCATGGTTGGATGGCTATTATTCCACATTAGGAGAATGGAAATAGTAGACTAATTTAAAACTTGTAGCACATATACTGGACAGTAATGCTCATTTATAGACAGTAAGCAGCCATGGATAGTTTTGTAGTGAGAGTACCTGGGCACAGGAAACATTGAGGTGGAATTACTTGCTGCCTGCTTGTGTTTTGTAGGTCTGTACGCGGGAGAAGGGAGGGCTACCTGTGCGGTAACGGTGTTGGGGTTTTTGCTCGCTGTGGATAATTGGTGAACTGGGGTATGGAAGCATCTTGGTGACAGTTTAATGATCATTTGGTGCTGCTCATATATAATCCCTCCCCCACCCATGACAAACCTTTTCCCAGTTGGGGCTGGAGGAAATGAGTAATGCTTAACCCATTTGTGTGATCAATTCACTTAAGCAGCTACTGTGAAATGTTAATCACAACTTTAATTTGTACTGCATTAGCATTTTGATTAACTTGTAGGCTTGCTAGCACACTTGAAGCACTTTTACTCATAGTTACAGCTCGGAAATGACTTTTTGATTAATTAAGTTTGTTAGACAGCAGCTGAGCTTCCTGAATGCTAACCTTATGGGGCTAAAAGTTCAGGAGAAAGTTACTGGGAATAACTGTTGCTGTTCAAAAGGATTCTCATGAATGCACTCAAAATGTTTTAATTATTGACAAAATATTACATTACAACTTTGAAGTTGACTTTAAACTCTAAAGAGATCAGATTTATTATGAGAAAGATGCTGTATATTTTTCATTATTTTGGTAGATTTGTGTAAGGTTTGGAACAAATGACATCTTTAAGACATTGTTTACATTTAGGAAATTGGGATTTTTTGCCAAGAGATTTGTCTCAAAAACATTTTATTGTATTTACAGTTCACTATTGTATTTACTAGTTCTCTAGTATAGTAGAGAATATGAATGTATTAGTTACTAATTTAAATTGGGTCTTAACAAGTTCTGAACATGTTGGGTTATGCCCTACCAAGTTTATATTCTTGGTATCACATTCCACAGCTGCTTTTATCTCTGTAATACTAAAAAAAAAAAAAAAAAAAAAAAAAAAAAAAAAAAATCTGTAAGAACCCAAGGATTGCACTCCACTAAATGTAGACAGCAAGTGAATTGTCCTTTCCCTGGTTCTGATCATACTAATAATGTTACTATGGAGTCCAAGGATGGATACAGGGATAGGAATCTTACAAAGCAGCTAGGAAGGTTGTAATTTGCATACATCAGTGAGACCTTTATGATGATGAGAGAATGAAGAATTAGTCTCTCGTAGGGGGTAGCAGAGCATATGGAAGAGGAAGATGAATATGCTTGTAAAAAATGTGAAGGGAAGGGGGAATGCAGAGGGTAGTATAAAAGGAGTGCCTTCTGACAGGATTAATTACATCTTATTCACTGTATGTGTGATAAAGTAGAAGGTTGGGGGGGGTGTCTGTAGGCTGAAAATATACAGCTGTATGAGTCTGATTTAATTGATCTGAAAGAACTCCTCCCCCTCCCCAAATTAATACATTTCTAAAAAGCAATCTTGGACTAGATCTCTGAAGTGCAAGAGGTTCTGTAGATACCTGTTTTACCAATATATAACATACAAAAGGTAGTGACCTTAAAACCCTCTGTAAGACTTCCTCAAGTAAATTCCAACTTCTCAAGTTAGTTGTTGTTTCTGTGGTATATAATTGAAGCATCGTAGTCATGATTCATATAAAAACATGAAACTTATAATGCATGGCATGCTTTACCATCTGGAAAAATATTTTACTTGTATTAGTATGATCTCTAGTCACATGTGGATCATAATATAATATTACATATTGGAAGGCTTCCTACATTTGAAGCACGTGTAAAAAAGATTTATTATTATTCTGAATTCATAGTTTTCAGGAAAATGGGTAAAATGCATACACTTTTACATATTATTATCTATAAATATTTGTCATATAAACTCCATAGTCCTAAACAGCGGCTATTAGGCACCACTCTAACGATTTTAATAGATCTATGGATTTAAACTCATATTTCTAACTGAATTCTAGTCCTAGACAACAGAACTTATATTAGCACGCAGCGAAGACAAGAGTGGGGATATTTTGATTATTTGATATTGGAATACTATGCACAATAAATTCAGGTACAAAACTGGTGCAAAAACCCAACCAGCCTTAGCTCTGCTTTTTGATGTAACTGTGCAATAACAGTTTAAAGTATTTTAGTCTTACACAGCTTATTACTTTTAAATTATTGTTTAGTTCCTCAAAGCATCACTGCAGAATAAGACTTGTATTTGTTTGTCCAAGAATGTGTTGGGTTTACTTTACATAAACTTTCAAGTCTAAGGTAAATGTCGTTCTGTATAGAGGGCTCTCTATACGTTAGTGTACGAACTTTCAGTTTCCCAAATGAAGGCACTAAAGAAAGTGTCATAGTGTGTCAAGCACAGATACAAAAAAAAATAATAATAATTGTGTTAAGAGTTGAGAAATTTGAGCCATGTAGCTCACTGGGAGTACTTCTGAAGTTTCAAACCAAGTCATTACCACCAACGGCTTCACTGTAGGGAAGTTAACTTTTAGCTGAGTAGTCACAGATGTACTTCTCAGCCACAATGGCACTTCTTACATTACCTTAGTCTCCTTAGCTAGCCTCTGTACCCAGAGCAGTTATCATTGTTCATTTAGCTTCATTGCCACTTTCCTTAAATATAATTTATCCACAAAATATTGACATTTACATTTACAATGTTGTCGTAGTTCAGCCCTGATCGGGACCAGACTACGCAATCTCTCTCTCACTCCCCCCACCCTCCGAGAGAACAGGGGGAGATAATATAAAAAAAACGGCTCAAGGTTTGAGATAAGGACAGGGAGAAATCCTTAACGGGGGGGACACAACCTGCTCCACCATGGTCATCACCACAGGCTGCAGGGGAATCTTGGCCAGGAGCCACATTACTCCTCCCCCTCCTTCACTGACCTTGGTGTCTGCAGCTGTTCTCTCACAAGAAAAGTTCTTCACAACAGGCTGGCAGAAGCCTCTCAGGATCTCTTCACATCATCCATCTCCTCTCCTCTCCACCTCTTGCAGCCAGGCCAGGCTGAGTTGGGCCCAGTCTGCTGCCTGGCGAGAGGCCAGAGGTTGAGGCCTGCAAGGCCCACAAGGCCTGCGCCTCCCCCTCTGTGCCTCTGCCCCCGCTCAGCTGCTTCACATCTTCTCTTCTCTCTTTTTTTTTCCTGTTTTCCCCTTCTTAAATACGTTATCACAGAGGTGTTATCATGGAACATTCTGCTCCTAATCGGCTCGTCCTTGGCCAGCAGTGGGTCCGCCCTAGGCCCGGCCGAGTCCACTGAACAAAGGGGAGCGACTTCTAGCAGTTTCCTACAGAAGCTACCACCTTAGGCCCCCCTCACTAAACAAAACCTCAACCAATGTTTACAATTACATTTATTTTTACGATATTTAAGTAGAAATGCTTAGTATATTCAGAGTTATATGACAGGTGACTTCAAACAGAATAATATATTATTCGAAGCAGTATGCAGTCTCTGCTAATAAGATGCAAGCTGTTTCATTTTAACACTTCAATAACTTATCTTAAAGGAAAAAGCTATTTAAGTCATTTGAGTAGATCAGAAATTCTGCTAGTTTTACAATGTCTGTTCCCCAGCCACCTACCCAGTCGTACAAGAGTGATCCAGAATATCTGGTTTTCAAATGAAGGATGTGAAAGTAATACCAAAAACAGTGTTAAAACTTTGCAGAAAGTTTCTAAAATAAAAGATATTTCAGTTGCTAGACAAATCTCCTAAATGGGTGCGGGCTGAGTGGGGTGGATATATTCATTATGGAACAATTTCGTATCTGTTATTTGGAGCACATGTTCGGAGTACTTAAAAACACCAGAGAAAAGCAATGTTTTGCTAGCAGTGTGTTTTGCTGTCAGTGAGTGTGCCATACTCTCACCTCTCCCACATCCTCCCTCCATCTTTGCTTCCCCTCACGGTAGGGAATCATAAACCATAATTTAAATTCCAAGCATGGGTAGTAACTTTGGCTAAAAAGAGACAGACTTTAGAATCCACTGCTCCTGAAAATAAGATGATGGAAACCTGATAATAGATGCTGAGGGTTTTGTAATAATGCATTCCTGGAATGAAGAAAGAAATAGCAAGATTTTGATCCAAACATTCTGACAATTCTATTCTGAATATCATAAAAATGAAAATTTTTGCCATACCTGACACGTACACCTATATCAATCAGTTAATGGAGCATCAGCATTTTTCTCCTACCCCTGCCATGGTTTATAGCTTGTTGCTTCCCATGGTGGTACAAGCCAAGCTATTTTTGATAATGACAGACAAAATGTTAAAGGATGTGTCACTAATTACTATTATTACTTTGTGGTTGTCAAAGTATGACATCTGAAAGGCTGAACAGCTAATGCCTGATTTTTTTCATTACAACCCATCTCAGTATAGGCCTCTGCTTTTATTCTCCTAAGGGCAGGAAGAGGCCCAACTAAGGTGGTGGTAAACATATTTTTCATTATAACAAGCAGTATTTCCCTTGACTCCATCTATTTACCTCATCTTTTCTACTTTAGGTTAAAAAGTGGTGGCCTTAGGGCGCTTTTCTTAACTTGTTGGTTTACCAAAAAATATTTGGTTTTTGTTTTCTGTAAGTAAAAGCATCTTTATAGTTTTCTTTGTTTCATTTCTTGCACTCGCTGTCCTCTTCTCTTAATTTTTTAATCCAACAAACCAAACAAGCAGCAACTGGAGAAACCAGAGAGACTAAATGTTACTCATCAGATAACATAAATATTAAATACTTATCATTTTTTCTTTCGTCTTTTATGTTCTTTACTTAATTGCTACAATTTATATAGCTAATTTAGAGATAGGGAAATGACTCAGTTTGTTACCTTGAGTATTTATAGGAATTTCAATAACCATTTAAGAATCAAGCATCTGTGTGTTTTACACTTAGCGGAACATGAAATGTGTGCGGGTTTCCAAGGCAGCAGATGAAACAAGCCAAGTTTACCATTGTTCTGACTTTTTCACAATGTCATTGTCTTGGATTTCACATCCAGATAGAGATGCTGTGAATAAATTCTATGGGTGAAGAAGCAGAAAATAAGGAGGAAAAGAGGATTTGCCATGTGGATTCATTACAACAATGTGGAACACAGAGTCTTACATACACAGGCTTTCCTTACTCCCTACGGGATATCTATCTGTAGGCCTCTATCAATTTCTAGGAGATTTTCTAGGTTGAAAGGATCCTCCAGTTAATTTCAGTGTATAGCTTGTTTTAGATTTATCTTTCTCTTACGTCTTCTCTCTTCCTTTTTGCCTTTTCAAACCTCTGTTAAAAGGGGTGGGGGTAGGGGAATAGATTTTAAAAAACAAAAGAAACAAAACAATGAAAAGTGTTACGCATGTATCTTCAGAAGCATTTTATGAAAATACCACTGCTTCATGCTGATTAAATATACAACTTACTGTATTCTTTTTGCTGCTTATGGAAAAGACAGGATATCTATGCACCCGTTATTCTTCATGTATATACAGCAGTCTCGTCGTTGAGGAACATGATGTTTCAGGCATATTTTCAGGACAGAATTGCAGAAAGGAAAGAATAAGAATCAGGTAGTGCAGAATAGGAGAGAGATACCATACTGTCTGAGCAACACGCTCAGGGACACAGACTGTACCGTATGTGTAGGTTTCAATATATTTTAAAATGTGGAAGCAGGTAAAGAGCAACTTGCCCTGTAAGTTTAAAAGACAACTTCACCCTGATACATGCTGAGAACAATTCCCTCTTTATCTGACTAAAAATCATGTGAGCCAACACATAAATCTACAGACCATGAAGCTGCTCCTTTCAGATATGACTTCTAGCAATTTTATTTTCTATTGGGTAAAAAGAATCATACCTGGAAATCACCTTGGCAAGCTAAGTGAAAAGACAGACAAAGAAAACCATTAATGCTGTGCTGAGAGGCGCTATTTCTAGGGTCACTAGGACTGTTATTAGGGTGTTTCAGGGTGCTATGGTTCTTTCTTAAAAAAAAGACAAGTTAAATGTTAAATCTAAGTCATTATTAGCTGAAAGGCACTTTATTCGTGAAAAATGAGACAACATTTGTGTAGTTCAGGGTAACGCTTCAAATATTTTTCCAAGTGTCACTGATCTTATCACCCCGATCTGGAATAAAACCTGTTGAAATTGCATTGTAAACTGCTAAAATAAACTGTGTGACTGGCCAGGACTGAAACTAACTTGTGTCTTTAAACTCAGTATTTCTCCAGAATCAGTGTAATTTAATTGAAATAGCTCTGCGTGTGTAAACAACTCCTTTGTTTAAAGAAGATTTCACTGTTTAGTTTGCCTTAAGTAAATGCTGCCTTTTGTTTGTCTGCAAAACATTTGATTAAATGTAAAGACTTACATAGACAGCTTCTCCTCATTACACTAGTGGCTGGAAAATAAGCTGAAATTATGCAGGTATCTGCTGTCTAAGGAAATATCAAACAATATCATTTGTCTTTTAAAGAAAAACCCATAAAAACATCTCAAGCGTAGTCCTAAAATCAAACTACAGCTTTCCTAGTATCAAGAAGATGGTATTTAAAGAAGCATTGAAACTGTTCAATATACCAGACTCTCTTCTTGCTTTCTTAAATAACATTTTATAGTATTTTAATCAAAACCCAAATTTCCTACATGGCAAATCACTTTTAAATACATGACTGAATTAGAGTGTTGTAATATGAATACCCACCCCTTATTGATATTTTAATGATATTAAACAAAAAGGTAAGCAAGACAACCAACATATTATAGCATCCTGCTCTTCACCAGCTGAAATGCTTCTATAAATCAGAATAATTGTTTTAACGTACTTTACACAGAGTTAAAAGTATATATTCAAATAACTGCATTTACTATTAAAAAAAAATATGTAGAAACCAAAAGCTTATGTTTGATCCTTTCTCCTTTGGAAGAACTCTTAAATTCTCTTTCAGACTAACCCAACAGAATTTAAGTCCAGTCAGGAAAAAAGCAAGCATAACATTTTTTTTTTCGCGTCAGCAGGGCCACTCACAGTGCACAGTCCATAAGGAATTTTGCAGGTTTAGATCTTTATGCTAGTGATGCTTATAGGATACCCTTTACTTGTATTGTCTAAGGCATAGCAAGTAGAAATGGAACAGAAACTCAACAGAGATGGAAGGCAGAGTGATCATTAACACTTTAAAATGTGATGTGTAGCTGGACAGGAGTTTTTGTTTGCTTGGGTTTTTTACGTACTTTGGGAAAGCTTTTCAGAGTCAGGATAGAGATGCCAAAAGAGAGAGAGCCAAGCATCCCTCATTCTCAAGACAATCAATGATTTACTGGAAAGGGTGACATCTTTTATCTCTGACTGCTCTTACTCACCCTAGGTAGACTATTAGTTATTTTGCAATCTTTCTTCGAGTTAGGTGTTAGTGTTGAACAAAACCTCAAAAATACTCATTAAGCTAAATTTTAGGGGTTTTGTCTAGTCCACTTCAAGAGATTTTTCTAAATCCTTATGTTAAAATGGGAATAATAACTGCTACTGGTGAGAGGCTTTAGTATTAATTTTTTGAACAAATGTAAACATGATGTTCTTAAATAGTTCAAGGATTTTTTTAATAAATATGCAATTCTGGCAAAGCTCTCATGTCAAAATATAAACCAATACTCCAGGTACTTGTAACTTCTTTCTTTACAGTAAATGTTGAGATTTATTCCTTTCATTCTGAGTTAGATTATGTGAAAGAGAGGTTATTTATAAGGAAGAGATCCCACCTTCTGCTCTCACCCCCAAAAACGTAGTGTAAATTACCTTTTTAAGGGTAAGAGTTGATGATGATGGTGATGCAGGATTTAATCTGTCTTTTTTCGAGGTTCATTCAAAAGGTGCCTACTGCCGTCAGTAGAGGCTGAAATAAATTCCTGTGTTGAAGGCCTAGAAATTCCTGTATGTTAAACATCAAATAAATGGTTTTGCTTGTATGAACCAGGTACGCAGTTATACTTACATTGTCTTTTTTCTATATCTGTCTCCTTTGATTAGGCAATGCTGGATGTTGCAGCACATCATGGCTGGCTGGTGACTGCTCTGAATATAACCAATCTGGTGCAGATGGTGGTTCAGGGTAGATGGGTACATGACTCTTCCCTGCTTACTTTGCCCAACATAGAGCTACAACACCTTTACCTTTTTCGGTATGTAATTCTTCTAGGCATTTGCAAGTTTGCAATTTAACTCTGCCTCTGACTGCTGATTGTGTTTGAATATCATCGTTGTGCCTGAGAGTGTTCATTAATGCACCAGAAGCAGAACTCATTCTTTCACAGCAATGCTTTCCCAAATGGAGTTTCTGCTTCTGTTTTCAATATTCATTGATTAATTAACCCCCACAGATTATTTTGAGAGCCATGATTCCAGACAAATTAACAAAAGATCACTGGAAGGGTTCCATATCCTAACAAATCTAACTCTGTATATTAATTATCTCTTTATTTTAATCCATTATAAAGATACATTATATCCCTCTTAATATCACAGATAATGCTAAGCTCTATGGATGCCTAGATGATGCAGTAATTCATGCTACCCAAAAATAAATAACCAGCATTTAATAACAGAAACCAGTATCAAATTCTACCACCAAAACAACTGAAAACAAATGTTTGCTTTCCCTCCCTGGGTATATGTTTTGCTGTCTGTATCAGAAAGTGGAGCCAAGGCAAAAGGAAGAGTGTGCATGGAGGTTACCAAGGACCGATCGAGTGTCTTCCCGAACTAATGGCTGCCTGCGAAGGAAAAGAGAATGTTTTTGCTTCCATTGTGGATAGCGAATTGCAAACAGCACACATTTCACAGGTAATACTTTCTATCCCTGGTCATTATCAGTGTGATTGGAAAGGAAGCGTAGTTGGGAAAAGAAACGCTCTCTTCACTTCCCTTCAGCAAATATCATGTGATGTTCTGTATAAAGTACAACACATTCATTGCTCTAATTTCAAGGTACTGCTACCTTTGCAGGGTTTCTTCTCTGTTTTCTTAACATTGTTTTCACTTATTCCTTGCTAACCAGTAACAGTGTCTGGTTTGTGGCTTATATTACCACGTCTCTTTGCTCTAAAGATGCTTCTCTAGGTCATTCAATCTGCTGAGTGTTATCTACCTTTTCATTGCCCGCTACGCACTAGGAATACATGCATTGCAAATGTCATCGTAGCTGGTTTCTGAAGTGGGCTGTCAAACACCATTTTCTTATGACAATACCCTTAGTAAAAGATCCAGCACTCATTTTCTATTTGAAACAGAAAAAGGAGATGAAATTTTCACACCGCACAGGGGGAAGAAAAAAGTGCTATCTCAAAACGTTGAGGCTGCTGGAGTCTTATTTGCAGTTTGATTTTCAAGCCATTTCCAGCAAAGAGCAGCTATATTCCATAGTATTCATCACATGCTAAGCCTAATGACTTCACATAAATGTACGAAAGATGAAAATCTTAAAAGCTATACTTCAAATGTTTTTTTTTATTTGAATATTTAAATATTTAAAAGGACAGCAATATGTCCTGTGTTTGACTGTTCAGCTTCAGTTAAACCTTTTACTGGTATGCAAACAAGAAGAAAAGTACTTAAATGTCTATAACAGACATCTGCATTTGTAACTAAATTAACATCAAAATTTTGAATTAAGAAAAAGTATTGACATCAAAACAAGACTTCCTTTAACAACAGATTTCTAACATAATACACATTGATTTCAGTCCAACTTTCAGATGTGATAAAAAATTAGAACATTGTTATAATTAGTTCAGGGAGAACTCAGAAGTAAACTTACTTAATTTATTTGCATAAATTGCCATTCTGTTATCTTTAAAAGCAAATGCAAATTGGCTCTGTCTGATATGATGATGGTTATTTGGCTCAAAAGTGCTTCAATTTGCGTAGCAATCTGGTGTCGTCTCTGCAGTGAGGCGATCCCAGGTAACATACAAATCCTGAATTATTCCAGAAATTAGTGTGTTTAAAGCATCAATTTAAGTGCTAATTGCAGTAGTAATGAGAAAAAGCAGTACTACTGTGAGATTTGCATCTACTGCCCCATCAGTATGCCTGGAACGGCTGCTGACTGGCAGAGGATTTGGCTGCTAATTAAATAATTGTATGCATGGCAGTGTTCTCGTCTGATTCAATAGATGAAGATTAATCCTCAGATAAATATGTTTGGCTGGTATTGAAATGTCTTAGCAGTTTCTTCAAAAATAGCTTGTGTGTATGTGGTGTGTATGTTCACACTGTGAATGACTCTATGCCTCTATATGTCTATGTTTGTAAATACAGATGCATATAAGAGGGAAAAACATAAGTTAGCATCATATAAGGAGAAAGTTTCGTTTCCCTGAGTTGGGAATGGCCATATTGGGTATAGCAAAATCATGGCTGTATTATGCAGGTCATCACAAATGTGAAACATTTATACCAACATTTCTATTCTTACTGGCATTTTTTTCTGAAAATAACATACTGTAATACCTTGTAGACAGTTAAAATTCATATTGAGACTGCCTGTTGAGTGCCTTCATATGTAAAGTCCTTCAATACACACTTAGATGGGGGCCAACAAAGAGAAAAAGTCTTCAATAAATAATGCATCTTTATGACATATTTTCTATTAAAAAAAAAAAAAATGTAAGATTACAGAATTTAAGCCTACCATTCTGACACCATATCTGAACAAAATAAGATAAAGTGGTAAATCCCCTACTAAATTTCCAAAAACATTCTTTTCTTAACAACCCTTTTACTCCTCACTCGCAGTATGTTGAACCTGTATCTTCAACCTATTACTAGCATGAAACTGGTAAAAACAGCTTGAGTTTTGTATAAATTCAAGGCAGACAGGAAAAGGAAGAAATTTCACATTTGGAAAGAAGAAAATGTCTTTTAAGCAGATTGGTAATTAATTTTTAAATAGCAGCTCTTGAAGCTGCTCATGGATTTGGAATATCACGCTAAGTCCTGGGGAGACAGATTATTGGCAAAAATGCTAATGATGTTATCAAAGGTTCATGAAGAATTTCTCATGTGATTAGGATTTGAATCTATGGGTTTGTAGGTAACTATATATATAGTATATATGTACCTGCACACATTGGGCATGTTGATGTTTTTAAAAGGAGAAAATATGTGCCTGTGTCATCCTATACAGCAAAAAAAAAAAAAAAAAAAAAAGAAAAAAATTGTCAAGAAATACCTAAGTGATATGGGAGCCTGAGCTTAAATTTCCAAAAATTATTTATAATCCTAAACCTCATTGAAAGTCAGTGGGGCTTTAAAAGCTGACAGCCTAAATTCAGAAACTACTTAGACTGTAACTCTGATCTTTGCCCTAAGCTCAACGTTTGTTTCAGTGAGTCATTCTGAATCGTATTTCTTTAACAAATCTTTTTCAGTTTCTAAGTCACTTAGGCATTAGGCACCTTTTAAAATACTAAGCTGATATTTATAATATTGAAAGAGAAAAAACGAAACCTCAAGACTGAAAAAATATTATTATCCTGTAGTCCTTGCTGCTTTTACTCTGGAAGTATGTGTGTTCCTATAATCTTCTTTTCCAATTTCAACTGCTACTACTACTTGACTTATTTCCTCAGTAAGAAAAGCAATTCTTCATTTTCTTCACGTTGCATGGATGATAAAAAGGCAGCCTGCTGTCCGTACTGTATCAATGATCAAGCAGTACTAACTTAGTTTTTAATTTTCAAATACACTAGGCCTGGAGAATGAGTTATTACAACTACTTTGTTATCTAATTAGAAAGTTACTCAGAGTTACTTTGTTTTGTTTGCACTGTAAAAGCTACATGAGGACATGACAGCCTGTGACAAATAGAATATGTTGGGGTTGTACGGGATAAACCAGACCAAATCATAGTCTTCAACAGAGTGACAGGTAACACCAGTAAATGAGTTAATACGTTATGATCTCTGACAAAATTAAACTTTGTTCTAACTTAATTGTAACAGATCTTCTCCTCTGAGATAGTGCACATGAAAGTTTTCCAGGTAGATGATATCTAAAGTATAAGCAAAGGGGTGATCACCAGGTAGGTGAATATTATGGTGCCTCTGCTGAACCCAGCAGCAGCACACTGCTTTGGTGCATGAAGAGTCTCACACAGTAGGTCTGTACAGTTCCTACAGTAACCTTCACTTAAAAACCCATTACATTAAACAGAAAATCATTTGTCAGTGAAGGTGCTACTGCTGAAGTTGTCTTCTCCAGTATGACCTACTGGAGGTGATTTTAGTAGTGTTTTGTGTGTTAAATGTAGCAAAATCCTGGTGACAGCTAATTGATTAAGAGTGTTTTAATTCTTCTTCAAGGTGCTGCCTTTTTTCTCCCCCTTTCTCTTTCAGAGTTGGGACAGAGAGGGATATCTTTTCCCTTAAAGTTCTAGCTGTTTATTTTCTGTTAGAATTTTCCTGTCTTTTCTTACCTAGGACGCTATTAAGAACATCGGTGCAATTCATTGGTGTCCCCTGCTTTTACGCTGAGGTTCCTAAGTGCTCACAGCTGGCCCTCCCCACCTTCTCCATTGAACAGACACAGCTGTTCCTGCAGCACGCAGAAGAGGGGAGAGAGAGAGAGAGATTAGTTTTAGCCTAAATCAGTTTTCTCATTTAGTTCAGCCAGGCTCTGGTAATGCAGCCATTTTAATCCAGCATAAGTCTGCGGTGCAGCTGAAATGGGCAGTGCTGCCCTCCCTGTGCCATTTTCACCTCTCCTGACCTAGCTCACTGCACAGCTGCACAAGCCCTGCGGCTGGTTCAGGAGAGGAGGTGGGGACGAGGGGAGGAGGGATCATATCAACCCTCTCGCTGACAGTGAAAATGGCCTGTGGCCAGGTGAATACCTGTGCCAGCAGGGGAGGAGGCTGGACCGCCTCTTTCAGTGGCACTGAAGGTCAGTGCTCATTCAGAGTACTCACAGGATTAGAGAATATGCTTCCACAAGCTGATCTAAATTCATGCTGTCACCGAAATGATTAGCAAGTCGATCCGTCGATCTGCACAATCACAGTATGGTAGTGCCAACGTATCGGGATGGCGGGGGGACAGCTAGCTGGTGGGGACGATGTTGGAGAGAGGGATGGCACTGCCTTTTCCTACAGCAGTGGGATCTGAGGTCTGCTTACCCTGGCTGCCGTATCCCTAATTATATGTTAACATATACCATTATTGTCAGTATGAATCATGGCAGTGATGTCTCCAAAAAGAAAACAGAGCTTTTATTAGGGCTCTATGCCTTCCAGCACAGAAAAAGTAAGCAGAGACACATCAAGCACAATCTAAATGAAAATAGACTTGCTGAAATACAAGATGGTCAAGCCAATACATGAAAAATAAAATAGTCTTTTTCCAGATGAAACATTTCTATTCCATGCCAGTACTGCGCATGCAACTCTCCCACAAGTTCCCATTTTGACATCTGCTGGTCCTTTACCAAGATCAATATTCTTCTTTTCTTCTTTCCTTCCTCTCCTTCCCACCTTCTAGCTTTTCATATGTGTTTTTTGAAAACATTGGTGAAGTGCTGATTCCTGTTTTGTTTTGGGAGTGGAGGAGAAGGAGGGCAGAGCAGAGGGTGGTTCTTCATTTTTTGGTTTTGTTCTTCCAGTGCCAGCCTCATCTATCTTTTTCAGCCATAGTGAGACCACAAATCACAGCCTCCATTCCACAGACAATTTTTCCATTTCTTCCTGCTCCTTGCAGGGGGATTGGACTAGATGACCTTTGAAGGTCCCTTCCAACTCTAACCATTGTATGATTCTATGATTATTCCTAACAGATTTCATTGAGTGAGCATTACTGATTTTACTGAATGAAAGCCTGTGTTACTCCTCTCCATTTTGGTCACAGCTTCTCAGACCTGCTTTTCTTTGTCTGATAGAGACTGAAATGAGAAATAGGGGTACCTTTTCAGGATGCCTCTTTAAGATTGAAGAGAGTATCATGTTCAGCTACAGAAATTGTACTCCTCTAACAACAGTTCTCCATACAAGGATGAAAGAAAGTTGAGGTCCTGTTGCAGTTCATGAGAAACCACAGAGACTTAAGATTCCTCAGGAGGACTGTAAGAAGGAGGGTTTGTGAAGATTGATGCAAGAAAACCGTAAAAAAACTAGGGGTAACTTTGGATATGCAGTTGAACTTTTGGTTAATTATCTGAACTGATCCTCTGAAAGCTCTGAGGTTTGCCCATTGCTAATTAGCACTGCAGTGACTTGTTCTTTATGGATTATGCTAAGGAAGTTTAATTTAAAACTTAATTATACTAGTTTTTAAGTGGCTTATAGGAAAAAAATACTTTAATCGGGAGTGGTAAGGAATTTTTCCTGTGTTCAGACATCAGTAATCTTAGTGAGGCTTGAGGAGTTTCACATTTGTTTTATTTGCTTAGAAGAAAGTAGAGTAAGAGGTTAATGAAAAGTATTTCATGCTTATGATTCTGAGTCGTACGATTATATATGATATTCTAATAAAATATTATTAATATAGAATAAATATGTAGGCTGCACATTGAATTGTTATTGTTACAGTGACAATAGTCTGAGTTGTATAGATTGTCTTGTAATCCACAGAGATCTGTTTCTTCTACAGGCTTGGAATTTCTTGTGCCGTTTGCCAATTCTAAACGTCAGCCTGAGCATTAAGGGCTGCTGGGATGACTCAGTTCAGCCGCAGAACGAAGTGCCTGTTCCTTCTTTGACAACTGACACACGAGATGACAAAAGATGGATCAAATTACATGCTGATCAAGAGTATGTGCTCCAAATAAATCTGCAGAGAACCCAGATGGGGTATCAGGTAGATTAATTTATTATTTCCTTCCCAAGTGCGCAATTTTCCAATAATCCGTTTGCATTATCAATAATGTGTTATACAGCGTAACGGGGTTTTTTTATGGTTTAAGTATTATGCAAATTATAAACACTGTCAAAGCCTTTTCTGTGTTAGTAATGAAGCAAATAATTTTTCAGGTTGCAATAGGACAGTAAACAGAATCTTAAGGTAAAACCCTGGACCAATTCAAGTCCATGAAAAAAATCTCTCATTATTATTTACAAACCAGAAACTCATAAAGTTTGTTTCCTTGAGTACTATAAGCAGTGACAGTAGAGATGATAACTTCACAGGCAGCACTGAAGTACTTGCCAGCCTCAAACTCCTACCACTCACACCCTTGCATATCCTGCTTCCCCAAACCAGTTTATAAGCTTCCCTATTGTATTCTCATGTACCTCCAACTGCATACCAGACCCATACCCATAAGTACATTTCTACTCTTAGCACATCTTCAGGCCTTTACTGAGGATATTTTTCTCATATTTTACATGTGAAGGTTTTTTGAACAGCTCCTACAACCTCTACATACAATTATTTTCCACGGCTAAATTTCAGTCCCAGCCCTTTGCCCAGTTAAAGCACATCCCATTTCCTCTTGGGCTAGTCACCTCACTGGGCCCTCAGCAAGTCTTCATATGCCAAGACAGAAACATCAGCAGGTGCAGAGGTTTCCAACTGCTGCCCGTAGCAGCAGTAACTCCTTGTACCTGTTTATCGGCTCTTGGAAGAGTTAAGACCATACCTCCTGCACTCAAATCGGGCACTGCTGACGCTGTAGCTATCACTCACTTATAGATGCATTTTTTTGTCACTTGCATACCATGAGTGGCATATGGACCACCATGATTATAATCTTGGTAATGAATTTCTCTTCAAACAACTAAAAATGGTAATTACCAGCATTTTTAAGATGCGAAGAAGAGTTCAGGCTATAAGCAGAGAACAGTTCTATATGTTAGATTAGTTAAAGAATTATATTTGAAAGGTATTCTTCTTTCCCAAAAGACTTCTTGTCCTGACTACAGCAGGTTCACCATAACTGCAAGGGGAGAGTCTCTCATTTGTAGGAAGCAAAAAGGGTCAAAACTCCTCCATAAGTCATTCTATTTGCTGTGCCAGTTACTGGCAGAGACTTTTCCTAAACAGAAGCCACGGAAAAGAGGGGAGCAGGAGCATTTCATGCAGTGATCGCTGTTCTATAAACCTCTCCTAGAATCTGATCCCTCTTTTGTAAGAAACAGTTGGATCAAACCGTTTCTGAAGCTTCATTGCTATGATGGCACTTTTTCTTCTGTATAAATCTTCAGTAAAACCTTTCCATCTCCAGAACATGAAACGAATGCTGATTGAGTATGCATCGTTATATCTTCAGCTTTCAGCAGTAAAGTCGCTGTCTTAAAGAATCACTGAAATAATCTTTCCTTTTGCTATATCAACCTCAAATAAAGACTTCAAGTGCTGTTTTTGTCTTTATATTAATCTTGAACAATATTGTTTAGCTTTATTTAAAGACACGGGGTTTACAATTAACCCTTCTGCAGAGAATGCCATTTGGAATACATTAGATGAAATTACAAAAAGGCAACGATATTTCCATTCAAGTTTAAAAGCTTACAAAATAAATGGAATATTATCTCGTGTTCTGGGTTTTTCTCTGTGGACTGTGATTTTAATGTTTTAAAAAAAAAACATTTTATCTGGCAAGAAACAACAAAAATATTTTAGTTTGTCTAAATTATAGTCTTATGTAACAATTCACGACAATGGGGTTTGAGGTGTTTTTCATTCAAGGAAGAGTGGCATTTTGGAATGGTGATTTCTAGTTTTACTAAGCTGTTTCTTTTCCCCAACAGGGAAAGCAAGACAGTAAAGCAGTGGCTCCTCGATTCCCCAAAGTTAAAGATGAAGGATGGTTTTTGATATTGGGAGAAGTCGATAAAAAAGAACTCATTGCCCTGAAGAGAACTGGATATGTCAGGAATCGAAATACTGTTTCTGTTGCTTTTTATACTCCAGAAACTCCTGGAAAGTATGTCAAATTTACAAATTAAGTTCTCTTAATTATTATCTTTTCCAAGTAGTCAAGATCTAATTTCCAAACTAATGATTCTGGTTTTTACATTTTAGGTGTATCTACACATTATATCTCATGAGCGACAGTTACCTTGGCATGGACCAACAGTACGATATTTACCTGAACATTGTACCAGCTCTTACTCCAGCACAAGTCACAACAGAGGCGTCTGATGCGATGAGTCAACTGGCTCTGAAATAAAGTGATTTGAAAAGTCCATTGAACTGGTCTTGCAGCTAAGACATCTGGTCATTCTGGACATCCAAAAATGTGTTTGCCTTAGAGGAACCAACTTCAAACCTCAAGACGACTAGGCAGTTGAAAGTGACTACTGTATTGACTCTGGTAACACAGAGTTAGCCACAGTGGCCTTACTCCTTTATGAAGATTTGTCTTTTCTTGTTTCATCTTTCTTCTTTCAGAAGTCATATTGCTAATTGATTTTTGACACATCAAAATAAAAGCTTAAAAGATATTGTAATTTGCTCAAATTTAGGGCTATAGTCTTCATTTTGAAAAGTGTTCTGTAGCCTATGTATTAATGTAGTTTCAATAGTCAACTTTTTTAATTTATAGGGAAAAATAAAAAATTTGATCTAAGAGCTGCTGAAAATATTGATGGATGTGTTATATTTCATGTTTAATAAAAATATGTCCATAAGAATGTTTTGCATTAGATTTTTCAGTGTAAAATATGAGATATGTAATAACAAAATCCTCCTCTTATACATACTGCATTTTGAAGCCAATCATCTAAAGGAAACATTTCACAAATTTATATTAATTATATAGGCAGTAAATCTGGTTATAGAGGCATGCTGAGTAGTATAAAATATTTCCAGTATAGCAACGATGCCATTTATGTAAGTGTGCAGCTTTTGTGTAGTGGGGGGAAGGGGGTCATGGCTAAAGTGGCAGCTTCTGCGAGAAGCTGATAGAAGTTTCCCCTTTGTCTGATGGATCTGTCTGGGTCGGGGGCAGACCCGCTGCTGGCCAGGGCCAAGCTAATTGGTGACAGTGATAACACCTCTGTGATAATGTATTTAAGAAGGGGGAAAATAAATAAAAAAAAAAAAAAAGAGAAGAAGCAGGGGGCAGAGAGGGGGAGGCGCGAGACTTGTGGGCCTTGCAGGCCTCACCCTCTGACCTCCCACCGGGCAGCCGACTGGGCCCGACAGAAGTGAAGAGAGGAGATGTGAAGAGAACCTGAGGGGTGTCTGCCTGAGCCTGATCGTGAAGAATTTCTTATGAGAGGAACGGCTGCAGAGGCCAAGGTCAGTGAAGAAGGAGGGGGAGGAGTAATGCTGCTCCTGGCAGAGAATCTCCTGCAGCCCGTGGTGCAGCCCATGGTGAAGCAGGCTGTCCCCATGGAGGCCCACGGAGGAGCAGAGATCCACCTGCAGCCTGTGAAGAACCCCATGCCAGAGCAGGCGGATGCCTGAAGGAGGTTATGGCCCATGGAGGGCCCAGGCTGGGGCACCCAGTTCCTGATGGACTGGAGCCAGTGGAAAAGGACCCCATGCTGGAGCAGTTCATCAAGGACTGTAGCTCATGGGAACATCCATGGTGGAGCAGGGGAGGAATGTGAGGAGTTCTTCCCTGCCTTGAGGAGGAAGGAGGGCAGAAAACAACAAGTGATGAACTGATTGCAACCCCCATTCCCCCTGTGCCACTTGAAGGGGGGAGGAGGTGGAGATAAATTGGAATGAAGTTAAGCCCAGGAATAGGGGAGGGGTGGGGAGTAGTTTTGTGGGGTTTTTTTTTTCCCTCTCTCATTATCCTGCTTTGGTTTTATTATTAATAATTTGAAATAGTTTCTCCAAGTTGAGTCTGTTTTGCCCATAACAGTAACTGGAATGATTTCTCCCTGTCCTTATCTCAAACCTCAAGCTTTCTGTTACATTATGTCTCTCCCATTCCCTCAGTGGGTGAGGAGAGTGCGTGAGGGACTGCATAGCTTTGTCCCAAGCAGGGCTAAACTATGACAATAGGTCATAATTCAAGTGTACCCTTTACATGTATGTACACACACACACATATATATATATATATATACACACCATACACATATATATTACATATTTACAATTTATTTAGTATTTTTTTCCTGAATTTTGAAGGACTGAGGCACATAAAATAGAGTATCCTGTTGTAGGGTTCAGTGCTGAAAGTGGGCAACTACATTCTGTAAATAAGGGAGAGTGAGGAGTCTATTGTAAACCCAAAAACGGGATTTACAACAGACAGCTTGAGCAAGGAGGAGTTCTGCCAGACAATGGGTAGTGTCTAAGAGATGCCCAACTCAGTGACAGTACCATGGAGGCACTTCCAGCTGCAAGACAAATCTGAAGGGAGAAGGCAGCAGCATCTATCTCCTGTGCAATACAGTGATGAGACTCCTTACCTAAACCTACATGTCCTGAGGTCAGTCCTCTTCTCTACCTTAAGGGGATTCAAGATGCTGAGCGAGTACTTGGAGGCAACATACTGCAAAAATATCATGCATCTTCATTCAGTAAGGCTAGACGTTAAACTGGATATTCATCTTTGAAGTTGTTCAGCTTTGCATTTAGGTACATTAAGCATTACCTCTCTGAGGGATCACTTTGCTATCCATTTCTTTCATCATCAGATGAAAGAATACAGCAGAGGCGCTGCTTGGAAACTTCCTGGGGAAAAAAAAATGACACTGGTAGTGCTGCACCCACATAGAATCACAGAATGGCTGAAGTAGGGAAGGGACCTGTGGAGGTCATCTGCTCCAACTCCCTTGATCCAGCAGAGACACTTAGAGCTGGTGGCCCAGGATCATGTCCAGATGCCTTTTGAATATCTCAAAGAATGGAGACTCCACAACCTCTTTAGGCAATCTGTGCCAGTGCTCGGTCACTCTCAAAGTAAGAAAGTGTTTCCTGCTGTTCAGAGAGAACCTCCTGTTTCATTTTGTGCCCATTGCCTCTGGTCCCATCACTGGGCACTACTGAAAAAAAAACCCTGGCTCTGTCCTTGTTAACATCTTCCATGCAGATGTTTATACACACTGATGAGACCTCCCCTGAGCCTTCTCTTCTTGAGGCTGAACAGTCCCAACTCTCTCAGGCTTTCTTCACATAAGAGATTCTCCAGTCTCTTCATCTTCTTAGTGAGCCTCCACTGGACTGTCTCCAGTATGTCCATGTCTCTCTCGTACTGGGGAGCCCCAAACCAGACACAGTACTCCAAGTGTGGCATCACCAGTGCTGATCACCTCCCTTGACCTGCTGGCAACACTACTTTGCAACAAAGAGAAGGCTGGCTGGTTTCAAAGGGTCAATAGTTAAACTTTAATTTATTTCATATATATCAGGCACTTCTAAATTGTGAGAAAAGTTTTTGAAATAATCAGTTCTGTAGTTGAGTGTTTTCAGAGATCTCTGCATCACCTGGTAATGTTAAATTTATATTTCATTATTATAGGTTGACTTTATTGCCTAAGAAAATGGGTCAATAACAGAAAAAAAAATGTCACTATTTACAGCCTGCTAGGTGATACAACTGCCGCATTTGCCATTGAGACTACAGCAGTATAGCATGGTGCTGTGTCACACAGCAAACAGATTTTTTTTTCCAAATTGGTAGGCAAAAGCTTGGTTATATACACATGTAGTTAGTCCCACGCCCATTTTTAAAAGAATTGTTTTCTTTATTTTGTAAGTAAATTTTTACAGAAATTAAGTCCTTTCTTTGGGAAAATTCCTGGCTGAAGCAATATATTGTCCCTCAACAATTTTAATTAATTAGGAAAAAGCTATGCCACAGTGAAACAACATACCAACACAGTGACACTAGCTTTTGTTGCTTTGTAAACGCACATCACAAAATAGTCTTAACTGCAGAGTAACAGACAATAGCTGCACTATTCTGTGTTAATCAATTAAAGAGTTTCTGTAATGTCATTTGTACCATTTGTACTTTGGTTTGGAAATATTGTATTTAATTTCCTAGCATGTTAATTGTTTTTAGAAATAGCTTAGTGAAATTTCTAAATAACATATTTGAATTTTATTCTTACAAAAGTATTAGATTCATGAAGACAGATACTGAAGTAATATAGGATGAATTTAAGCAAATTGATTAGAATCGGTATTTATCTGAAAAATCCGAGAGAAGGAATTCTGATGCATTTGAAACAGTTGCTTAGAAGGAGCAATCAATATGTTCAATCCAGTGATATCTAATGGTGGCAAGTGAGAATAGCTGTCTAACAGAAGTATGAAAATCAAACACAGAGTAAAAAAAAAAAAAATAGAGATAAATACTTTGGTGATGTAATTATCACCATTATGGATAAATAAGCAAATTAACAGCATATACAGAAATTTTTAATGTTTAAGTTTCTCATTCTAGTTTGCAAGCTGGTTAGGTTTTCCTTTTTTTCTCCCTCACACTCACCCCTTCGGCAAAGAGCTGCAGTTAGTGTCTGCCTGCTCAGATGTGACACTTCTTACAAAACTTGCAAAGAGCAACAAAAAACACTCCTATCCTGTGTATCAAGATGTATTTAAGTCGGCCTGCACGACTTCACCCTTTCCATCTTACCCTGTCCTAATCTGACAATGGCATCACAGCAGTACTTAGCACGAGCTAGAGGAGGTTTGGGTATGTACAACGATCCCCCGTCTCTTCTTAAGAGGCTCTTAAAATACAATCTGTTTTTTAGAACCTTACTTAAGATTTTGGTCCTAGTCTAAGTACTGAATGTATCAGTGGTACTGTGAAGCCATCTTCACTACTGCAGGTCTTTCTCTTTTGTTGTACATTGAATCTTTGGAGGTCCTAATTTCACCCAGATTAATTCAAGGTTTTATGCTGCTGACCCAAAATTCCTCTACCTCATCATTAGTTTGCTTCTAGAGGCCATCTCTAGATGGTCATTCTGAAGGAAACTTCAGGGAGTGCCTCATCAACCTCTGTCCTGGAGCATAGCGTAAGTCTTGACCATTCATCGAGTAGGCTGCATTTAAAGAAAGGTAAATTCTGCAATTCCAATTTTCTAGTTCTGGGGGATAGTTACAAAGAGAAGAAGGTATCCCATGTGCACCTGCTTTTGCACATCACAGCCTGAATCCAAATTCCTGTGTTTCTCCCTCACTTAAGAAAAAGAGGCTGTGATATTTCTAAGACAGTTTGATGAACTGGTCCAACAGGCATCATTTCTCTACGAAGAGGCTTATTTACTGCAGCTGGTTCTTAAATTGTCACTCTCTTGTCTTGCCTCCACCCATCCTATTTAAGGTAGACTTCCCGTTAGCTACTTCCACTACCTCTAAACACCTGTTCAGAGACAGGGATCCATATTAGTGGCAGTAATTTATCACAGAATTAATTTTTTAAGCTCATCTCCCTATGATGTGGTATGAACACTAGTCTAGCCTATGTAGTAAGCACTGAAGCAGGACAAGGTAAGGTAATACATGCAAACCATACATATTTTTTCCACACCCTCAGCGTCCCCATAAAAAAAGTCTGAACTAAGGCTGAGAAGAAAGAAAAAAAAAAAAGAAAAAGAAAAGCTGTATAATACTGTAACCAGAAAGCCAAAGCCATGGGTGTAAAACAAAGCCACCCATCCCTCCAAGTGTGCTTTGTATCTATGAAATGGTAAATTTGTGTAAATTATTTTTTTAGATAAACTTTTTTCTTTTTTTTTTTAGTTTTAGGTATCCTTTCTTACAATTAAATTGGACACCTTTGGCCTTGATTTAGTTGCTTACATGCAGGTATCTAATGCCATTTAATCTGCAATATGTCACCTGGTCTCTACAATCAGCTCCAGAAGAATATACACCATCTGCAAAGGGCTGTCAGATGTGAAGCAGGATTCTGTTGTATCGGTCTCTCTCTCAAGTAACACAAGGCATCTGAAATAGCACTAGGTGTCTACATTCAGGAAACCAAATTGAGCCCTGATTACTTGTTTAGTCATAGGTAAGCAAGTCAGTTGCTTAACTGCATCTAACACACTTTAAAATGACCAGATATTTCAGCTGCCACTCCAGAAGACAGCAAGTCTTCCATAGGTCCCGTGTCATTTCTGCTATCCCTGCACAGATATGCCAATATCATGGAGTGGATACTTACATACTCAAGCTTAATCAGCTAATCAAGCCCATGCTATTTTTTAAGTGTTCAAAATTCTCTCTTCCAAGCTGTTTTATGCGAAGGGAGAACTCTCCTGCTTCATGAGAAGAAATATTTTCTGACAAAACATCTGGATGCCCTAGACAGACATGTGAGCTACAAAAAGGTGAGCAGGGCTGCTGCTGAAAATGGTCACTCCATTTCTGCTTCCACGCTATGGTTATTCTATCGGTTATGTTTGATTCCTACCTGTCTTTTTAAAAACATATCTTGTTAAATGACATGTCTTCTCAGAGCACACTACACTTCAGCAGGCTGTGCCAAGACTTACACCCACAGAAATTTTGACACACATTTTTCTGAAGTGATTTGCAAGAGCTCAGGAATGAACTAGCCAAGTTTGTTATTAATGTCACACAGTGGTAGCAGTAAGAGGTTAAGCTGCTTTCATGAATTGTGCGAAGGGAACTTCTTTATTAAAGGAACTTCTCTGGAAAGCAGTTGTACTGCATGTAATAAATAAGTCTCTGTGTAAATAATTCCTACAGAGGATTCAATCTAGACAGAAGAAACAAGCTCTATAGAAAAGGATTCTCCACAGTGATTACGCCATCCTGCAATTAAATATGTTTACAATATGTCTTGTACTCAGCTCTTCTAATGAGCTCCATACTGCATCAATGTGATTTGAATCCAGGACTCCAAGTCAGTAAGCCTTTCTTTTGCATCTCTGTTCCTAGAAAATCACAACCATCTTCTCTGTTCAAATCTCTTCTCAGAAATAAAGTTAAAGCTTCACAAAGGCTTCACTGCTGATTTTTTCCTCCAGCTTAGTCTTGTCCTACCAAAACTCTCAAGGAAAACATGCACTCAAAATGGAAGGCTTGTATCTCTCCTTGCAAATCATCTGTACACCGCAGAATTGGTGACATCTCATTGCACAATGACAAAGATCACAAAGATGTCAAAGGTGAGAGGACAAAATGGAGACCTCATTGAAAACATCCTAAGTGACCACTGAGTGGGGCCAGGTCTACATTTAGGTTTTAGAATAGAAATGACAACGTAGCGGGGGAAGGAAATAAAGACACTCGCTATTGTTCATGTGCTAGGAAAACGAATGGAATAAAGAACGTTCTGTGCTGAATATTGTCATTCCAAATAATAAAATTCCCACTAATTGTAATGACAGCAGAGGTGAATTGGGCATTTTTGAAAAATCATGCTCTCAATAATGTGATACATTTACAAATAGTTATCGGGCTATGCTATTAATTACTGCCAAGAAGAACAGTAGAAAAGCGAGTCTAGAAATACCACCATCTTTTTCTAACTACACTCTAAATGTCTACATAAATGTGATAAACAGCAATCTTCTCACACTACCAAATTTGCACCTTGGAATGGAAATAACTCAGTTTCTACCGTGTAGTGCTAATGTGGGAAAATTAGGCTTACGTACTTGACAGCGGTACTTTCTTCTAGCTAACAGGATAAAATTGTTTCAGATGCCAATAACACATGGTGAGCTCCCATCATGTATCTGTCAGCAAATCCAACTAATTAGGGACTAATTACTCATTGTAGTAGCACAGTACTATCAAGTTCTGATAAACTGTCATCTTTGTAGCTGTGAAGATTCAGCAAATAAGCCTTATTTTATTTTCTCAAACGATTGCAATGACTAAAGGGAGAGCTGGAAAAAAAAAACACCAAGAGGATTCTGTTATCTCCATTAAAAGGCCCCTTCATTTACCCACACCAAAACAAGATTTATCCCCAATAGACTTTTTTTCAGGGGTTTTGTTTTGTTTGCTATTTTGCCCTATCTAAAATACAAGATGAAATAGTTCAACTCTATACCAAGAGAGGCTCCATGGCTATTTAACAGTTTACCCCAGTTACAGGATCTTGCTGGTTCTTTGGCGTTGCTCTGCCCTATCCCATCCCATCCT
>WHYT01012834.1:184262-210258 GCA_009806455.1 Tetrax tetrax | reverse complement strand
CCAGGCGCCTACCGGCCCCGCTGAGGCCGGTGGGGGCGGCGGGGCCGGGTCCCGGCGGCCCCGCCGCCTGCGTGTGTGTGTGTGTGAGGGGAGGGGAGGGGGGCGCGCCCACCTTCCTCTGCTGCTTCTCCCAGGCCGGGTCGAGGAGCAGGTCCCGGTCCCAGTCCTCCTCCGGCTGCATGTAGTCGTTGGTCTGCTGCGGATCGTAGTGATCCATGGCGGCGGCGGTTGCTGCTGATGCTGCTGCTGCTGCTGCTGCTGCTGCGGTGGTCCGTTCCGTTCCGGTCCGTTCCTTCCCGTCCCCGTCCCGCCCGTGCCACCGGAGCGCCCGCTAAACCCGGCCCCGCGGCCGCTCAGCCCGAGCAGGCGGCGGCGGCGCCCGCTTCCCACCTCTCCACCTCGGCCGCGCGCAGCGCCGCGGGGGCGGGACGCACCGCCCCGCCTCCGCCCGCGGCCCGCCCCCGCGCCTCTCATTGGTCGGAACCCGCGGCCGAGCCCGTATTCCACGGCGACAGCCCTTCGCTCATTGCGCGCCGCGCACGTCCGTCACGGTACTCGGCCACCGCGATAGGCGGGCTGCGGCCGATCCACCGCGCCCCCAGCACCTCCCGACACCTCCCCCGCGGCCGCGCCGGCTGAGGGCGGGCCGGTCGGGGCGCGGTGCGGCTGGGAGGAGCTCGGTGCCGCTTTCGGGGCATTTTTGGGGGTATTTCATTTCGGCCCCGCGGCAGGACGGGACGCGGGCCCCTCGCAGATGCGCCCTGACGGGCGGGCCGGCCCGGAGTGCGGGGGACGGCTGCGCAGCGCGGGTCAGGGCCGCGGTTTGTCCCCGGGAGGGTGTTTGCTTGTCGCTGGCCTGTGATCGCGGCCCTGCGGTCCTGCCGCCCCCTCACGCGTGGTGCGGTTTCCTCGTGGGGTCATGCAGGTGTGCCGGCATCCAGGATGCTAAAAAAAAAAAATAACAATTTTTTTTTTTCATCCTCCTGACTGGTAACCGCTGGTCTAGGTGAGGATTGCCAGCGCTGGCAGCAGAGGCTTCGCACCCGGAGTCGACAGCTGCAGGCGTGCGGTGCCACGGCCGCCCTGCGTGACCCTGCTGCGCCCGACCTCCCAGAGACATCTGCCGCTTTCTGCCCACAAATATCCTGTTTAGCAAGAAAACGCTAAACTGAAGTACATTTGGCTCATCGAGCAGCTTCCTAAGAGAGAAACACAAACCGGGAGTGAACTGATACACAAGTGCTTGACGTGGGTTTCTGTCAGTCAAACAAGTAGAGGGGAAAAAATGACAATAGCATTTTAATTTCCCTTGGCAGTCTCATTGAGAAGCAGGATGGTATCTCTCACAAAAGTGAGAGAAAGCCCAAAGAAGTGATGTTCCACAACACCATCCAGGGCAGAGTGAGCCTGTGTCCCAGTTCATCTAGATTCAGAGGAAACAGAGAGTTTGTAGCCTGTAATGTGTGAGAGAGGGATGCTGAGAATGGACTGGAAGGATGCTACAAGTCATGAGGAGGAATTAAGCAGAAATGCTCAACATCAGGCAGGATTTAGCCCTGAATTACACTAGTGAGCTCTTCTTCCAAAAGAGAGGAATTTGTTTTCTGCTTCTTGCAAACACTGGAGGTGAATTTGTGTATGTTCTTTCACTTCTTGGCATAAATAACTGTGCAGAAGATAATGGACAGATGTTCTGTATGGTCTTCTGTCTTCATGTCTTATATGATCCTCCTTGTGTACACTTTTGGACTTCATAAACACAAAAATTAAGATCAAAGCTGTTCTGCGCTGTTCAGAGAGTGTTGTATATACCCTGCCATGAGTCGCTTAGGGTAGGAAGATTGTTTAAATATATAGGAAGAATAATATCCATGACTTTCAAAAGCGATGCAAGAGGTTTCCATTTTGAGACCATTTGGGAAACCAGATCACTCAGAGCATTCCAGCTTAAGAGAGCCAGATTGGAGGAATCCAGGTCCACCAGGCACTTCAAAAATCCTTTTGAATGCACTTTAAGATGAAAAATGTTGGGGAATGCCAAATGGTCTTATCACTCTGGAGAGATGGTAATGGACTTGAAGGAAACTTCACTGTTTGGCACTGCAGAGAGGTGCAGATGATGATGACTTTTTTGACAAGCAGAGTGGAGGAATTTACATTGGAAAAATAATGTAAATCATCAGAGTTTGAAGAGAAAAGGCCAATTTTTAGAACAATTTGATGAACACGCAGCAACAGAAGTTTTGAACTAGCAGCCTAATCACATGATAGGTTAGCAACAATAACTGTGTTGTCCAAAAATTCTCCTACCTTCTAGTTTTTCTTATTTATCAGGACACTTACAACCTGAGGAATCTGGAAGAATACGGGGAAAGAAAGGAAGGAGGGAAGCAAACACATTCCTTGAGAGAAGTCTTGAGCTTTGTATTTTAAGGGAGGGGGTCCTCTTGTATTATTTCCCCAGCCTTGTAGTTTAAGAGCCCATTACTGAAAGCCACTTTTCACACCTTCCAAATGTGGTGAGAGGTCTCAGCTGCCGTTCACTGAGTGAGGATTTTCAGCGTTTTCCAGGAAATGCTCAGCACCATGGAGATCCAAGGCCTAAGACATGCAATGGGTTTCTGTGAGGCTGTCTTCTGCATGCTGCCTCTTTGGTTCCTTGGAGTAGAGTTACAAAGCAACTATCCCCGTAAGCATAGGTTGTTATTCTTCTTACCTGCATAAAATACACCTACTGATCCCTCTTACAAAGGTGGTGGTACTGTAAGTAGGAAAATGTTATTAACTGCCAATATCAGCGATCTCATTTATTTACCTATCTCTTCTTCCACAGGGCAGAGGATAGATTAGATGATTTAATGTGCAACATCAATGCAGTAAAATGCAATGAAATAAAGAACTGCAAGGTTTCTAATGTATTAGAGCCGCTCTCCTAACTGTCCTTCCCATTTGTATTTCTAACTTCATGAGCCTCACTTCTCAAAATTCTTGCCCAGCTTTCTGAGAAATACCTTAATTTTTCACTCCCAACGCCATACCAATTTTTAGCTTCTTATAGACTCCTTAACAAAAGCAAGAGAATGTTCTTGGCCAGAGTTTTGTGAACTTACAAGCAATAGCGAGGGGGAAAAAAAAAAAAAAAAGAAAAGATAGTTTCTAAACTTGGGATAGTTCCCAATTTGCTTAACCATGCCCTTGCAAAGAATTGTACCAGCACCACGAAGGGGAAGAGATGAGCTTGCAATGGGAGAGGGAGGCACAGTAGCAATAGGAGCTACAGAAGCCGGTGCTGCTGCTAAGAGAGATGCCTGTAACCACAGCAGTACTCTGGTTTTCCTTATTTAGTCTCCTAGAGTGCCTTTCCCCTCTGTACAAGATTGCTGCTGATTTCCTTGGGCATTATTCAAACCTTGCTGGACCAAGTGGGTTTCCTGCAAACTCTTTCCAATCCAATGAAGGGAGAGTGGGTTTTTTGTAGGGCAGCAGGCAGAGCCACCGTGGGAACAGTTGGACATACGTCCTACTTCTTCATCCTGCAGCAGATGAAAAGAGGAAGGAGCCCAAGGGCATTGGGGTATTTCTGGTTACTGTTTGCTGCTCTTTCTCTTTGTGCTATAGCATATTAGCTACAGGTCACGAGCTTCCCCGGGGGGATATCCATTTTCTTGCCAAGAACATCCATAAGCTTCTGTAATGAGGCCTGGCAGGTGAGCTCGGCCACTGTACAACAATGAACAAGGCTGCGTTGAAACCGCCCTTGACTTCTGTTTTCGGAAGTCTCACAGCCAAGTTTCAGTGCTTCTATTCTGCAGATACACCAAAACTTTGTAGCTCTGGGATTTAGCACTTAAAGTTTAACTGCATGTTGGGCTCTTACGGTAAATAATTCAACAATTTACACTTTTTTTTTATCATTTCCACTTTCCCAGTCCAGGACACAATACCAGTAGAAGCTCAGCACCTCTGAAATGCAGACATTAATTTGATGGAGTTCAGTGGGGTTTACCATGCTTCACAGGAACTAGGGAGGGGGGTGTGTTGTGCCCAAAGATTGGGCAAAACTTGTGCTTTTAAGAGGTGCCATGGAATAAGTGCCATGGTCATCCAGGCTGGAAGTGAGGCAAAAAAAAGGAAGAACCAAGGCAGGGATGCTGTGTTTGGAGGAGAGGAAAAAGGGGCCTGAATAAAGCTCCCAAGTACAAAACATCTTCTCTCTCCTTCAGGGCCTCTTCACCTGAGTTGTATTCCTCTTCTACCCTGTCCTCACAATCCTAAGTCCTCTTTCCCTTTACTTCCCATTTACCTGAACTTCCAAAATTGGCTCCTCAGCCCTGCACCCTGGAATGAATGTGACTTCTGGGACTGCACAAGTACCTGAAAAAGGTGTGAACCCCTGCCTTTGCTGTCTGGAGGTCAGCTGAGCTGGTTCAGAGCAGGAGCTTTAAGGCCAAAGTGACTTACAGAGCTGTCTTCACACAGTAAGCATTTACTAATATTATTTGGAGTATGTCATTTAGTGAAAATTATAATATTTTTCCTCTTGTAAAAACATTGATTTTACTTTTCTAGCAGAATATACCCTAGATTTCTCCCTTTGCTTTCACAGTGTCACTTGAACAACAATAGGATCAAGAATTACACATCCAGTCCCATATCCCTGTTATCACATACCCACAGTCTCTACTTCCATCCTGCAAGGCAAACTGAGTACTTGACCAACATTGCCCATATACTTCCCTTTGCTTCCTCCCTTCACCCCTGAAGAGGAAGATGTTTGCTGCTTGGAAGTGCACAGGAGCACCGTGCGGGAGTGAAGCAGGCTCCACTGAGCTGGTTCCGCAGAAGGACATAGAGGGTAAAATCATTCAAGGGTACCTGACGTACAGAGTCGTGTTAGATGCCCATGAAATACACCGTACAGTGAAAGGACCCCTGTGGGGTTAGCATCCTTAGTACATGGAATGGGCACAGAGACCTTCAGTCATCCATGGTTAGGGCTTCTCGTTTTCATGTTTTACCTGCTAATGGATTAAAGTGCAGAAGAGATCACACTTCAAATTGGAAACCATAAGCACACAATCCCATGGTATATCCATGTACAAACCACAGGCTTGATCCAGGCCGTGCTCAGTGCAGTCTCTTCTGGTGGAGGCAGCTGAAAGGGGAGAGGCTGCTCCGAGGTGCAGGAGACGCCATGGTGCAGCTGGGGCTGTGGCAGGTACCCACCTCCACGAGCAGAGCCCTGAAAGGCAGATCCAACCTGTGCCTTTCACATGGCCAAGGCAGGCAGAAAGCAGGAGAGCCTGCTTACTCCTGGGGACTGCGGATGAAATCCAGACTGGCTCATTCCTAGTGCCACCAAGGAGGAGACTCAAATTTGAGTCTCTTGTTCTCGCTCTCTGGCTGAGCAGAGCTTGCCAGATGATGTGCCCATAGCTTGCAGAGGCAAAAGGCAGAATTTGTTGCTTCTCTTGCTTCACAGGCACCAAAACTGGCCGTGGAGCAAGTGTGACAGGCTTTGGAGGCAAGTATTGTGAAGTCTTTCTGGAAAGGGAACAGCAGCAAGATGTCAGTGGGAAGGCAAGCACAGGGATTAGTCCCTTTCCAGCTCCACCCTTGCCCTCATAGAAAATCTTTTCTTATGAGAGAGTCACTGAACTTTCAGACCTGTCATTATTTAGCCCCAGCTTAAAAACTTCACTTAAAATCCCTTCCCTTCACTTTGATGTTCTCCATAATTGTAAGTCTGTGATTTTTCTAGCATAAAGCTTGAAAAAAACAGCCCTCTTCCATCTCCAAGTATCACTGGTACAGTGGTGTCCTCAGGCTGTTTTCAAGCGGAACCCCTTTCTGGCCACAGCTTGGAATGACTTTCCCAAGAGCGAGCCAACAAACGTTTTATTTCTTCTGAGCGGGGCAGCTTCCTCATCGTATTTCAGCAACAGCACACTGCACCAGCTTCCTTTCCACGTGGCTCTCCTGCAAACCTGCGAGCCTAACGCTGGCTAGAGCGGCAGCAGCCATTGCTGTGCCATCCGTCACTGCTCTGGGACGCGCTGGGTCCGTTACCGTTACAGCTCGTACAGTTAGGGCATGCAACAGCAGGTTACCATTGTTGCAATAGTGTGTCAGCAGTGCATTCCTGACCAAAACCACCGCTATGCTCAGGTATGTTTGGAGCAAGGTGCTTTGGGGATGCTTGCTCGAGCTTTCGCGTGCTGCCTCAGTGGTCTGTACCCAGCTGGAAACCACAGGCTCCAGCCACGGTGCAATTTTGCAATAGAGGAGCATCCTCAGGGGGGGATCCGCGGGGTACGTGAAGCAGCCATGGGTCTGCTCCAGCTAACGCTGGGCCTGCCCCAGGAACGGATTACCAGAGAGCTCAGCGCTGTGGTCACGCGGCCCCTCCATCCCTGACAGGCTGCTTATGCAGCGGCTGCAGAGAGCTGGTGTGAGAACTGATCATGCATGAAGTTTATTTGCTCACAATTTTTCCTCTCTGCACGATGCAGGCTGGGGATGATCCCACAGGGGGAACTGTGGAGGGTGATGGATGGCAGAAATCCAATACAACGCTAAATCCAATACGAGCAGGCCAGGCGGCTACTGTGGTCTTTGATCCTAGGTGGAGGAGTTCATGGTGTGAGATGGTGTAACTTCACGTTGCATTGATTTTGAGGCTATGTTAGTTAAGTATGCAGAGCAAACACAGAAGAACAGACATCAACAGATCTGGAGCAAGCTGTACTGTGAGCGGCCAGGGAACGCTGCGCAGTCGCAGCAGCATGGCGAGGTATGTGTGCTATGCAGGCCAATGTAATGCCAGATTTGCAGCTCTCAGGCCTTCCCCAGGAAATTCATGCCCAGAAGTGCACATACACAGCGCATTATTTGTAGGACGTGAGAACGAAACCTTGTTTCCCTCAGCATAGTTAAGGCTATGGATGGAGTGCTGTCTGGCTCTGGGTGCCAGTTTTTAAGAAAGAGTTGGAGAGAGTCCAAAGGATAAGTAACAAGAAGGCTCAGAGGTCTAGAAAAGCAGACCTTTGAGGGGAGACTGAAAGAACCAGGGTTGTTTAGTCTAGAGAAGAAAAAACTGAAGTGAGACACAGTAGCAGACCTCAAATATGTAAAAGTTTACTGCAAAGTGGAAGGCAGTAAACCATGCGCTGTAGCTGCTGGAGAATCTGCCAATGGTCAGGATACCAAAGCACTTGTGAAGGCCACCAAACGAAGCTGCTGAATTTCCACTGCCGGGGGCTTTAAAGAGCATGTAGGACAACTATAAGAAAGGCTAAACTTCAAAGATAACTGATTCCACCACGAGCCTGGAGGATGAACCCTGTATCATCTTATGGGATCCCCTCCAGCTCTGTTTCATAGCCCTGCAAACACAGTCAGCTTCAGAAGGTAAAACAGTACCATGAAGGAACGTAACATGGTTGTAAAGAGACTAACGAGGGAAGAAAAGCATTTCCAGCTGCAGGGAAAATGTAAGGATGTAAAATCAGACATGGGGAACCTGACCTAGACAGACCATCAGTCGCCCATGTGTAAAGCACATTGCAGCAGAACTGCAGCAGGAACCTGACTCAGCTGACAGAGGTGACTAAGGTGGAAGGAGCTGTGGGAAAAAATAAAACCACATATTTATGTACACTTACATGGACAAAAATGGTTTTAAATCCATTTGCAGCTCTCTCATAAAGGAAGTGGCAGTTCTCTTTTGTGTTACAGCCACCAGCAAAATTCACTGTCGCTACTCCAAATGCTGAGAGGAGATGCATCACTCCTAGTTTTGACTTCTAAGGGCACCTCTCATGGCCTCTCCATCTCCTCATGCTTTTAACAGCAATTGTTTATTTCAGTAACGAGACGGGTCACAGACATCGGCCTGCTAGCTATACTCACAATCAGTGCTTGGGTATGAGGCCACGACAACAGATAGTTCATAAAGGGCTGACAAAATGCAGATCCATATGACTGAAGGGAGGCCCACCCTCCTCATCAACGCAGCAAGAGGACGTGAGTGCTCTTAAGATTGGAGGAGGTAGGCGAGGGGCATGTGTTAATTCTTACTTGTTAGCTGTGGTCTTCAGGAGGCTAATTGAGGGTCCTGTAGATATCATCTAGTGCTCCAAAGGCTGCCCTGGGAGATCAGGGAGAAATGGCTGAGTGGTGTTTCGTGTTTTCTGTACCATGCCAAGCCACCCACCTTCACCAGCAGCAGCAGTGTCAGGGCTTAGCACAGCAAGGACAAAGAGCTCACTTCTTTCAGAAAAATAGTTGGTACAGCTAGAAAACACACCAACAACTTTTCAGGCACACCAGCTTTTTCTCAGCACGTAGTGGCCCAGCAGTGAGTTGGGAACATGATGCTGAGTCAGTGAGGCTGGGATCCAAATTCAGACTTGTCTCAGAAGTGGAGCAGGACACATACACTGAGCCTAAGCCACCACTCCATTAACGTGCCTTCCCAAAGTACACTTCCAGGAGCCTACAGTTGTCCATTGTACAAGGAGGGACAGCTAAGGGCTTTGCTTGAAAAAGTTCCTTCATCCCACTTCTCTGGCTGGTGCAGGGAGCACCTCGGTGATCAGCAGCCTGCCTGCCTCCACAGAGCAGGTTAAGCTTTTATGCTCCACAAGCAAAAATTGCTGCATAGCAGCAGCTATGGCTTATGCATGCTTTCACATAGAAAATAACTCTATGTTTGCTATGCTTTTCTGCTAACTGGCTCATTTCTCTTGCTCTTTCTTCTCTGTGCAGTGGGAGCAAGTGTGCGCAGCTACCTCAAATCAAACCACAGTGCAAAGTTACCTCCTACATCAAAAAGCTGCTTGTTTGGGAAGAAGCAGCAAACCTTATATTCTTATTTGCAGTAGCTCCACTGTCAGGAAGGTGACGCCTGTGGAGCAATACGTCTAGTGCTGTAAAGTGGAGTTTGAAGAAAACACACAACAAGCAAGAGAGTGCTGGTGGGCAGCACCAACAGCACCCAGCGGGGACAGCCACTCAGCAAGCAAACTGGATAAGCTGCTCTCCCCAGCTTCCTTTAATCTCCTCTGGAGTGGGATTTCCCCCTCCTTGCCGTTGTTCACGTAACATACACCTGCGATTTTGCTCATAAGAGGAGGCTCCAAACTAGCAGTGTGAGCCTTGGGCTTCTCTGTAATGCTTTGCCTTTGTTTTTGTTTTGTTTTGTTTTCCTCTTTTTCTTTCTTGTTTGTTTACTTTTGTTTTGGTTTTTTTGTTTGTTTGTTTCTTTTTTTTCCCCCTGCGCAATGACTACCTGCTCATGCCTTCCCTTAAGCCTACAACTAGCTTTGAAACACAATGAGTTAAGAGGGATATGAGAAAGGCAGATGGTGGCACTCATCTCATCTCATAGGGTATTTTTACTGCAGTAATTCCTGTGATAACTGAGCTTGTGGGTATTTGGAAACAGAGTTATAGTCAGGGCCAGCAGAAGGTCTTCCATAGTTGATGGCAGTGCACAGACCCTGGGACCATCAAGGATTTTTCTCTTGCACAGGTTATGTACATCATACCCAAATGTTCATGGCTGGAGAAGCTGAGCTAATGAAGCACAAGCCTCAGAAAAGTTCCTTGTACTGTTGTGGTAAAGAGCCACAGGCACTCTTGTAAGTGTACTTACTCCCTTGTAAGGCTGAGATAAAAAGAGCATTTTTCAGGTACTGCATCAGCCAGGATTTTTTAAAGCAGTGATGAAAATAGAAGCCTGGGAAGAAAAGGAAAGTGACCTCGTCTTACTGTAAGACCCAGCAGCTCTAGGGCTGAGTCTGTGGCACTATCCTGTCCTCTGAACACCCCTCTGACACCCAGTGTCTCTGGGACACACTGGTCACAGCACTGCAGTCTGTTAGAGAGGAATTGGACATGCCAAGATTTTGTGAAATATACTGATTATGTCTTATGAGGTCCTGCTCCAGGTCCTCCACTGCCATAGATGAGCTTAGATGGTTCTCAGGATACCCCACGGGTGACAGCCCTAAGCTTATAATCTGTCTTTCTCTATAGCAACCCCCACATAAAAGAAAAACCCTTGTGGCATAGTCTGCCTGCCTGTTTACAAAGGCAGTTTGGTCCTTTTTGAAGGGTAGGTAGTTTCTGAAGGGGAAAATGTGAAAAAATTTAAAAGGCTGCCAATTGTGTAAAATGAATTGACAATATTTGTTTAAGAAACACAATGAAATGTATTATTTTCTACTGCAACTCTTTACAACTACTAATATGCACAGTTCTCTGTTTCATACTGCTCATGGCCATCTCGGGTCCAAAGTGAGAAATATGCTTTCAGAGAAACAATGCCAGTTCTCTGCTGATACACTTCCACCCACAGCCGATAAAGTGTATTTTAACCCCTCTCTCTGTTTCTCTCAGATCCAAGTGTACCTAAGTGCCCCTAAAGTAGCTTGAATACTCGGTACTCAAAGAATAATGGAAATTGAAAACAAAAAAAAGTGTGAATATTTGACTATGAACCTAAGGGAACTTACATGCAAATTATCCATTTGCAAACCGTTGCCAAGGCAGTGCCAAACTCAGCCGTAGCACTACGCAAATACAAACTTGGTTGATGAGGGGTTTTTGCTGGAAAGTTCTGGTTATGTTCTATCCTGACAGCAGTGCGTTGGGACACCCCATGATTCTTAGCAGACAAAACTGGGAAACAATTTCCATCACAGGTCTGTGCACAGACTCTGTTCCACATACCCCTAATTTCTGAACCATACAGCTTTGTGATTAATCATGTTTCCAGGCTCTTTATTCAAGCATGATTTTCTGCTAAGGTGAAAAGATAATCAAACATCTCCCACCATCCCCCCTGGATTCCTAAGTCATCATTCATTGAATGAGAGGCAATGCAAAAAAAGTACACAACTGACACGACAGAAAATAAATAGAAATACTTTTCTATCACTTGACTCAAGCAAGGCTCCATTTTGGATTTTGCATGGTACCCAAATCTCCCTTGTGCTGAGTTCAGCTTAGCACCATTGCTTGACTTGAGTGAGAGGAACGCAAAGAATATATTAGCTTAAGGTTATTGAAATATCACTTTATAACATGCTCAAATAGTGTCTGCTAATAGTAGAGCTGAGCACAGCTCCCAGCGTGGTGGCATCTACCCGCACATCCCTTCCACCCAGGGGCTTAGGCTGGGGCTGTGGAGCTGCTGGAACAGGCTGCGTGGGTCTCGCTGAAACACATAAATAACCACACTCCTCCCTGATTCTGTTTTCTTAAACCAGCAAATTAGCCACAAGATACATTGCTTTAACTAAAAATAAAATGTTAAGTACCAGAGGGTTGTCTGCAGACGTCTGGTCTCTTTGTGCCTGACACCTGAGACCTCTAGAAGTTAAAAACAAAGCGGAGGGCAAAAGGCTCCCCATTTTCTCCATGCCTTTGCGGTTTGTTGTATCTGGACATTTGTCAGCACTGTGCAATCGCCGAGTTTCCTCTCTGTGGTCCGTTTCCTTGTTTGCCCAGACCTTTCACGTAGTTCCAGGGAGAGAAAGCCCAGCCGCTCCTGTACGACCACCACAGAGGAGAAGCACGTCCCAGCCCAGCTCTGCAGGTTCTCCTGGGGCATGACCAAGGCTGACAGCCCTTGCACTTCTTCTGCAACACAACACAGCGATGGCACAACATCTTCGCTGATGCCAGCTATCTGAAAAGAGTCCCCTGGCCCTTCTTATTTTGCAGTATGACTCGTCTCAACGCAGTTGCACCCCAGCCCTTGGGCACTCTCTGGGAGTGACTCCCATTTACATCACAGCTTTTGCACTCATGTAATGAAAACTTTCACAAGGGAAAAAAAAAAAAAACAAACTACACACAACAATAGTGGTAATTATGGAAAGAGCAATTAAAAAAAGAGAGAGGGAGAAGGAGGGTCTGGGCCTAGTCCAAATTGTGTGTGTGCCCAATAGCAAAACTACCACTGCCTTGAACAGGGCTGACTGCTGGCGTCTTCCTGATTCCCAAATAAAGCCACAGAAGAGGCACGCCTTGGATTTACAGCAGCGTTTTCTCTTGTACCTGCTTATCTGCTTTGTTCATTTATCTGTGACTTATATTTACAAAATGCAGCCCATCCAACAGGTTTCTGGGAGCATAGTCACAGTGTATTGCATACATCTAGAACACCCTGAGAGAAGAAACCAGCTCCGAGAGCTTCTGAAACATCAATAGACTTCAGCTCTGCTAGAGCGTTGGTGGGAGAAAATTAGAGATGGGTGCAAACAGCTGAAAAATTCCTGCCACCGTTCTCCAGCTTGGTTCAGCCAAAGCACCAGCCTCCTTGCAGCAAACTTGTCCCTCCTGACAGCAGGTCTGTTGCCCACCGTGCTCTGCCCACACAATCAGCCCAGAGATTCCCAGCTCTCCGTGGCCACTGTTGATGCGGATGTTTCAAAGCACGAACTGCAATATCCCCTGAGCACAGCCCCACGCCACATGTGGTGGCACTCTCTCACATTTGCACCATCTCCTTTTGTGAGGCTCAAGATGTCATTCAGGCCAGCTTGGAACCAGCGTGGGTCTCTATTTTCAGAGAAGCCTGGGATGGATGCCCTGAAGAAGGAACAGGGCCAGTGTCTGCCTTCCAGCTCCTCTGGAAGAGCAGAAGCAGCATTCAGTCAACACTTGGCCCTGCTGAGAAAAATTCAGGTCTCGCATTTTACTGACTAGTTGCAGACATGTCTGTTGCTCCTTCCAGCTCCAAGGAGGAGGCTTGGAAAGAGCTGCCACTGCAGGGTGTTGCCCTGAGGGAGGACGTGCACATGCCTGGGCCCGGGTGGGAGGAACTGGTTGAGCCGCAGGGCCGGGAGGGTTGGCTGGTGGGGAGCTCCGCACCACGGGAGGACCTGGGTTTGCTTGTTCCACGTGGTTTGCTTAAAAACAAAACCAGAAAACCACATCAAGTCCCAGGTTTATAATGTAAGAAGGCATTAGCAGCTTGAATCTCATTCTATTTTAATGTCTGTGAAAGTTCAGGACGAATTTTTCTGCAGACCAGTCGGAGTCTGTCATTCTTGAGTACCATCGGATAATTCATGTTGGAAAGGACCCCTGGAGGACATCTGGTCTAACTTCCAGCTCAGAGCACGGCCAGTTTTGATCAGGTTACTCAGGCCAAAAAAGTATGATTCCACTAGCGCTTTCTTATTCATCCTATCTGCCAGCTTGAGAGACCGGATTGTGTTTTTACCACATTTTAGTTACACTAGCAAGGGAGAAACCACTGCAGCTCTGCCCAGCCAAGGAGTCGGGTTCTATTTGTTTTTTTTTCCCTGGCTTATATAAAAATGGCAGTTGGTAAGAGCCCAAACTGTCCTTAGCACCCAAACAATGGCCATTGTTCTGGAAAAAAAGCAAGTCCTGCTGAGCCTCATTATGCTACTTCTAGTGGCCACATTGTCTTTGACAAAAATAACCCAGGGCTATTATTTAATAAACATGTTCTGAGCTCCTGGTGAAGGACAAGGTCTTTTGATAAAAAGCCATGTCTGAAAGACAGTGTCTGCCATAACATGGCCTCATAGCACCACAACTAAAATACTGCTGGTGACGTCTTCTGTGGTACCTGGGTTTTGCCTCAGAGATGTCCTGGCCAAACCCAAGTGTGCTGGGTCTGTGCTGCCCGGAGACCAGGGGGGCTTGCAGTCCTTCCTTCACAGCCCTCTGGTTTTGCCAGGAGTCCTGCGCCTTGTAACCACTTTTGCTGGAGTCCATGGACCAGGAAAGGGAAGATGTGATGTCTGGCTGTCCATCATGCAGTGCTGGGTGGGGTAAACAGAGTTTCAGCCAAGCACTGAGAATAGGTGAAAGGAAACCTGTGGAGAAGGAGAGACTGTAAAGAACCAGAGAAAGGTAAGGAGGAAGGACATGTTGGGGCCATCAGTTCATGTGCTCCCAATGGGAAACTCAGTAGTGTTTGGTCCTGTCTGGTGTTAGGAATCAAGTCCTACCTCCTCCTCCTGGAAATTTATGACTATGTGGGAAACCTCTGCTCTCTTCAAACAGAAGTTTCTCATGCTCAATGTCATAAATAGGTGCTAGGTCTCTGCCCTGAATGCCCAAAAAGTGTAGAACATCTTCCGTGGCAGATTGAGCAGGGAAAGGGGCTTGTGGCAGATGGGGCTGCCCACTGCCCTTGCCCCACACCACAGTGAAGAGGTAAACAAGGAAATACGCAGAAGCAGTGGCATGAGCGATGAAAGGAGGAGGGAGCACATGGAGAGACGCTGTCTAAAGTGACATGTTGAGAGATACTGAGGACCACACAGGCTTCTTGCAACTGTGCAAGAAGTTTCTAGCCAGGCTTTGAAATGGGTATGGAGGAAATAGCTGGAATTTAACACTTGGCGTGCCTATGTTTTATAGCAAGAAGTAGCATTTTCCTCTTTGCTTGTAAAGGAAACAAGCCATCTTTAAACAAAGGTTTACATGATTGAAAAATCTCTTCCGGGCAAACTTTGTGGGTGTCTGGTAAGAGGCAAATTAATCGTTTTGATATCACAGCATCTTCCCCCACTGTATTTTAAGAGGCATAGAGGCTGCTACTTTCAGGAAAAATTGCCTGAGGGAAATGACAAATAACTGATAATTGAAAGGCTTATGTCAAAATCCTCCCTCACTTTCTCCCAATTCAATGTCAAAGAGAGGTCAAAACTGGGGCTGGCACAATTTGAGGGTCCCTAAAGACTTTGAATTTTGTCACTTTGCCCTACAGTTGGCAGACTCAAGCTTCCAGTTGAGTGTTTCTAAAATTGATGTTGTATTGATGTCAATACAATCCTCCAAAGCTCTAAATAGGACACACTCAAGCAAGCAGGCAGATTTCCAAACTGTCTGGCCCCTTTACATCATTTCCTCCTCATAACTCATCCTGCGTGTTGTACTTCTGACTTGCACATCTCCGGCTTCCTTCAGATAAGGGAGAAATTCTTCTTGTGTCACATAAGCTTCTTCAATTTTATCACCAATCTCTCAGATAAGAGGCTCACGTGAAGCAATCCTTGCTGTGCGCACATTCCAGCCTTCTCACAGCACAACATGGAGCTTTTCCACCTTATAAGGATGAATTTCACCGCTGATTCGAAAGCTGCTGCAGCCACTTTAAAAGATTTCTCACCCTGAGTATTGCAGAAGGAAATGCACCTGGTACCCGCCCTTCTGGATTAGCAACCTGGCATTCCTGGGATGCTGTTTTATGCATCTGAGCAAAAAGCATTTGGGAGGCCGAATCATATACTTTTATTTTTTGTTGGTAGGTTTTTGTCCCTCTCCCTGCCTAAGCCAGTGCTGGCTGCAGTTAATGCAGTGAGTCAGAAAATTTCTGCAGCGAATCAGAAATGTTACGTAGATGGGAATTTGCTTTCCCCAAAGTCTGCTCTCCTCGCTGATGGTTGAACTCCGGGCTCTCAGTGCCTGCCTGCTACTGCAGCTGAAAGACAACCAAGGTAATGTGCTTGTATCTAGAAGAACCTCAAAGAGTTTCTTTTTTACTATGTGTGAGGAAAATTGGAATGTAAATGTATTAATAAAATAAGCATTGGCATTTAAAATGAAGCAGAGAGGCCAGATGCTCTGTCTCCCTCTATGCAAAGCAAGAAGTAAGTGCCCCAAGAAACCCCAAATGGTCCCTGTTGTATGGAGACCAGGCTGCCTGTTCAGATGTATATGCAATAAAATGGACACTTTAAAATATACCAAATATGCAGTTCAGCCTTTAGATTTCTTTCTTTTTTTGTTTTATTTCCAGTTTTCAGGTTAGAAGTCCTTGCTTCACTCATAGAAAAAAAAATGTCTGTTTTAGAAACCAGGGACTGGGGAGGATGGGAAAAGCTCCCTTTTGGCAGCTTATTCAAACATCCAGGCTGCAATGATGAGTGACACACTGTAGACCATTTCATCACGGGCCACGCTGTTCTCACAGGGCTTCCTATTTCTCACAAGCCTCCCCACTCATGGCAAGGAAAGCTCAAGGGCAGAGCCATGGAGGGCATCACGCTCTTCTTCCAGTGCTGGAGGGATGTTGGGCTGCACGGCGCTGTCCTGTGAGAGCTGAGCCAATTCCTCCTTTCCTCCTCTCTGCATTTTCCTTCCAGACCCACCCGTGTGAGCTTTCTTCATGGGACAGGCCAGTAAGGACCAAGAGGTTACACAGAGCAGCAGAGAGGCGGGAGGGTTGTCTCTGGGTGGGAGTGAGGGCAGATCAGAGAGGCTGGAGGCCAGTGTCCAGCTCCAACTACTTCAGCCAAGAGTGACGGCAGGAGAAGAGGAGGTTATTTTTAATTAAACCAACAACAGAGAAGGACCCATGATATTGTTCTTGAATGAGAACTATTTAAAGGAATAAATTATCGCCATGGAAACAGGGAGCTTTGCCAGAATGAGGCAGGAAATGAAGTTTGATGAGAGATACCCGAGGAATTCTCAGCCATGATAACAGCAGTTAACTGCTCGCACTGGGGTTGCACCTTCGGGCCAGGGGACGTCAAGTTGCCTCCCTGAGCCCATGGAGCCCAGAGGAGTTAATGAACCCACGCACTTGTAGTGGGATGCAGCACCTCTGCAAGGTTACCCACCAGCACCACGTACACCTGAGGTGGGACGCCAGTAAGAACAGAGCCTGTGACAAAGCCCGCAAAAGGGCTGTGGGAAGTAAAATTAGCTACACAGGGATTAGACCAAAATGAATCCAGAGGGCTTGAAAGCCTTGAAACATGTTATCAGCCTGGCTGCCTCTCTTAGTCCTGATTAGATCCAAAGGCCTGTTCTTTATCTTGAAGTCCTAAGAGGCAAGGACAAGAGCTTAGCTGAAAGACAACAATCTTGTCTGCCCATTTAGCAGTTCCTTATGTCCCCCACACCCATCCTACTGCTGTAGGGAAGTTATGGACTCTCCATTCCTGGCTATTGCAATTGTTCGTCAAAAATAAGTCTCCTAATTGCATAGGGTGGCTTATACAGCCATCACAAACCTACCGGCATCTAGCCTTCCTCCCTGCACTGTGAGGGAGGTTGATTCCTGAGCAGATATCTTTTCACTCAATGCATTTTTGGCCTTTTGTGGGCTATTTGCATGCTCAGCAGTCCAACCTGGTCAGCTGCCATCTCCTCCACTTCACCCAAAGCCAAGCAGGATATATGGGCAACTGCTGCGTGTTGTTCTTTGTTGGGTGCCTCTTCGTTGCCATTCCAACCATGGTTGAGTGTGCAGGCAGAACCAAAGTTGAAGGCATAGAAAACCCAGAAAAGAAAATCCAATTGCATAAAACAAGCTGGAGAAGTGACAGCAGTGGTACTCCAGGGAATGATACAGTGGCAAAAAGGCTTAGGGAAGCCTGAAGGGGCAGCACCACCAACATGAGAGAAACCAGCAGCCCCCCATCCTCACTTCAGAGCAAGTGCATTACTTATCTGGCCTATCTGACGCATATCCTAATATTTAATTTTGTGACAAGAAACGCCATCACTCCTGCATGAGAGCCAGTCTGCAGCGAGGGTGCTGGTGACCTTGGAAGTGATCTCTGATTAAGCAGCAGGCATCTGCCTGCGAATCAGACTGGAGGCTTGCTGTCATAAACTGGTGTCTGTATGGTGTCTGCTTTGAAATCCATCCTGAGCAGCAGCTCTTGGGCATGGTGAAAAATGTTCTCAGTGGTCAAGACTTTGATTGGATCTAGTGCCAGCTGTAGATCCCAGGATTAGTCCGCAGTAGATTAGTCCCCCAGGTGGATTGAAGTGGAGCTGGGGAATCTGCTGTGTCTGAGAAGCAGCCAGTTTGCTAGGGGCCTAAGTGCAGGGCGAGGAGGGGGGGCCGGTTCTCAACTTCAGCGATCTCTGTGCATCTCCTCTCCTTTTATGGGAGCAGCAGCCCCACGAGCAGCCTGGAGACATGCCGCAGCGCAGCGCGCCTGCGCTCATCCCCGGGGCAGCTGGGCTGCAGCCGCCAGACCCAAGCCAAGAAGGCAGCAGACCAGACGAAGGCTAATATTACTCTTCCCAGAGGTTCAGTAGGTCACTGCTTCATCCTGTGAGCAACTCCAAATTTCAGGGCAGTGAGAGAATTGTTTATATTGGCTACTTGTATGAATGCTGAAAAAAAAAGAGTATTATGGGACTTCTGTTCTTTAATTCCAAAAAGAAATCAAACATGTCTAGACTGTTGCACACATGTGGCTTTCTTCCAGGATTCTCCCACCTGGAGCAATAAGCAGGCTGGAAATTCTCCACAAAAGAGTTTTCAACACCCATTTAAAAATGCTCTCACCCCATGTGCACTAGCCAGTATCGACCAGCCAAATCCTATCAGAAGGCAGTGTCAGATCGGGAAAGAACTTTCAGGCGCGGGTCGCAGAAAGCTTCTGTGGTTTCCTCGCTCCCTTTCCACAGAGGGAGACGGGGGGACTGGCTGGCTGCTTGCCCAGGCCCGGGGCACCGGCAGCACGGGGGAACGTGGCTGCCTGCCCTCGGGTAGGGAGGCTGCAGGAGCAGCGGCCACGCACCCACCTCGCGGGGCCCACGCTGCCCTCCTCCAGCCACAGGTCCATCCCCAGGGATTCGCCTCTGCATCAGACCGTACGGAACAGGGCTGCCATTCAGGCGTGGGTTTGTTTTTTGTTGTTATCTGGTGAACCTGAAATTGCTGCTGACAAGAGATGTCAGAGCTGGCTGCGGAGAAAGACGTCTTCCCTTCAGCTAGGAAGCGGCCTGAGTTTAGGCTTCATTCTCAGCTCACCAAGGAGCCACGATGCAGAGGTGGGGGAGGACCGGCAGCCAGGGAACGGGTGCTCTGCCCTTGCAGCCTACCCAGCCTCTCCTCTCTGAGAAGGCTGAGAGCTGGGGAGGGAAGAGGGTTGTGGGAAACAATTAGCAGAAGGGACAAGGGAATTGCCATGCTGATGGAAGCCTGAAGTCTACTTCATCTGGCAGCAGCCCCAGCACAGCGGTTCAGAGGGAAGTGGAGAACCGTGTGGTCAGGCAGACATGAGATTGCCACATACCTTAAGTCAGTCTTGGCCTTCAGTGAGGTTTCCTGAATCATAAAGACTGAAGCTAAAGCTACCATCACCTATGTCGTGTTCAATCTTCTTCCAAAGTTACCAGTTCCAGATTTGTCATTCTTTCCCTCCATATAGAAAGGAACATCCTTCTTAACCCATCACTGCAGACATTTGTCCAGCAGAGGCTGAGGTGAGACACCAAAGTACCTGCAAAACCAGTCAGAGATGGGAGCAACTGTAGGAGCTGGCTCCTGAAAGCCCCAGAGCCCCATTCCCTCCCTTTTCTTAGCAGTTCTATTCTACAGAGCTGCCTTTAACTGGTTTTCCTGCTACATGTCCTCACTCACAAACCCTCAATGCTTTGTCATCACCACCATCACCAAGCCTTTCCAGAGCTGCCAGGGACATGGGTAGAGGGTTTCACCCCATGTGGAGAAGAGGGCCAGGGGAATGGACAGTGGTTTTCACACTTCCCCCATCCAAAAAAGTCCAGATCATGTAATTTTCTGGACACGATGCCAAAGACAAATATTTGAGAAAAGGTTTAAGAGATCTGCTCCCACAACAGTGAAGAGCTTCTGAACTCAGCAAGTTTTGTCCCTGTTTGAAATATTGCTTAGTGCTGGTGGAATTTTGCTACACAGCAGTGGGGTGTAAGTAAGTCTAGATCATCAGATAGGAATCTTTCTAAAGCTATAAAACTTGAAATAAACAAAGAGTTGGGGTCAGACTGGGTCAGTTCCCCGGGGTTGGGGACTATAGAAGAAGAGCCCCATGCTCAGGAAGGCCCATCCACTGCCTGCCTGCCCAAGGGAAGGAGAGGACTGACACCATTCACCAGCATTGCACACGGGCTGGCGTGGTGCGCGCTGGCTCTACCCACCCTGCCACCGATCTGCCACACTGCTGGTCCGCATCACTCCCCCCTTTAACTACCGGAGCTGTGTAAAAGCACAAGCAGCCGTCTCTCAGCAGGCCCCTGCGATGGAGAGAGGCAGGAGCCATCCTGCCCAGCTACCTATGACCGCAGTGGTCCAACACCCACCGTGCCACAGCTGCTCTGGGCTGCTGCCTGCCCCAGGGCCAGCATGTTCCTGGGGGAGGCTGGCCAGGAAAGGAGGGAGGGATGGGAGCCCTTTCTCCTCTGTGGTACTCATACCTGGGCTTTTCCTCCTCCTACAGCAGGGCCAGCTCCTCTGTTGGGACAGAGGCCACACCAGTTCGCACTAACTGGGATCTCTGACACAGGAGGAAGACACAGACCACAGATGGGCTGTGCGGGAGCAGACGTTTCCCATCTGCCGGAGCCGACAGCTCTTAGGTGGATGGATGACACTGTGGTTACAGATACGCTATGTCCAACCCACGATTCATATATAATTCAAGATGTATGTGATGACATGCTTTAGGCCCTATAGAAGAATCCGAGGTACGGATGAGATTATCAAGTACTTCCTCTGACGGGTTATCCCAGCCCACTGCCTTGGTGGCATCCTTGTGCTCAGCACCAGCCATGTCCCTCCGTCTCACATCATTCCTCCACCACTGTGATTTTCCATGGCTAGGAACAACCTGGACAGAACAAAGAGAGGGTAATTATCATCATAATCTAAAAATTACTTCTTTGGGAAGCTGAGTAATTTGATCAGATGCTTCCATCTTCTTCTACTGACTGTCCAGGGCCAAGCACACTGCTTTCTTCACCAGCAGGACACTGTCTTGTTAATACTACATGAGTTATAAAAGGATGAATGAGTGATACCTAGAATTTGATTCAATTTCCTGCATGGAAAAAAAAAATTAATTAGATTTATTTAAGAAAAGACAAACAACTGAGTTATTATTCATCACAGAGCACACCACTGGGAAATGTTACAGAGCTAAGGAGAAAAAGCCAGGCCCCAGAGTCAGCTTGTTGAGTTTAAAGTAATAAAATTTCTCCAGGAGCATTCATAGACCTCTCACTAACACTAATTCAGCCTCTTCCTCTGTTTATGCAATGATGAATTCTCTGTCTGATTAAATCAGCTCCCCCATCATACTTTTCGTGAGAAGGGAACTTAAATCAGTTCCGCTTGTTGAAGGTACTCAAGTACTACCTTAAACAAAATCCAAGTTTTTGAAGAAAGATCCTCAAGCTGCTACTTTTCAGAGATGAACTGATAACAAAGTGCATCACCAACTTAGCGAACATCACTGCAACCGTTCAGTGAGTTATTTTACTGTGTCTCAAAGAGTTTGAATACGATTGTGCAAGTATAACACAGAAGAGATTCTGCAGTCAGAGTGTCTGTATAACCCCTCTTTCCTCAGTCTGTCACCATGCAGAACCAGACATCCCTTAGGTGATTCTCCGCAGAGCTGTCTGTGTTCATAGGTTTGAAAACACCAGTTAGAGTCTCTACTGGAGTAAGAAGAAATGGCATGGCCTCAGTGGAGTGCTCTGAGGGGCCCCTCAGAGACGAGAGTCAATGATGTTACGATGAAATTTGCATTATTATCTGTCTCTTTCCCATCTCCTCATCTGGTCATCATTTAGCACCAGTGACACTGCTGTTGCCACCCGTCAGGGTGATGCCAGCATGGCTGGCTCCAGCTGCCCCCTCAGCCGAGCGTGAACTGAGCAGCACAAGGAGCACAAGGAGTGGGGGGACAGCAGAAAGAAACTGCAAAAGAGAAGAATCACAACCTGCCTTAGTAAGAAAATGGGCTGAAAGGGTCTTTTCTCTTTGTACACAAGGCAAACGTGGCTTTGACCTTCACCTAAAAAGCAGGCGACCAGACCAGCCAGCTGTGGTACCTTAGGAATGGCTCACGTGGGCTTACCGTAGCTTCTGATGGATGCACACAGCCTCGTTACCTGAAATGACATTTGAAATTCTTCTCTCTGCTTGCCTCTCCAGTGTATCAGGCAGGTGAAGGTTCACCTCCGCAGAGCATTATGCTTCGCAGCATTAACATCCAGCAGGAAACTGGGCTGTTTAATACAAGAATTACAGGGACTAACATCTGTACTGCTCACATCTCCGTGGTACAGCCGCAGAAAATGCAGAAGAGTCAGCATCGTGCAGCCACCCAGACACTGCACTGTGTGCAAACTCTTCTCTTTCTGAGAAACCCCCAGGTTTGACTTGTGCTGCAGCAGCCAAAGTGATCAACAACACAGCAATTAAATGCAGGAATCACTGAAACTGCTTGGAGTGTGGTTTCATTTAATTTTCCTAAAATATGTTAGGGAAAGGTAACACTGAGTTGCCTGTTTTATACCCCCTCAACCGAACAAATCCCTGCTTTTCTAGCTGTGTCCCTCCCAAACCCAAATGCCCCAGGTCTGTTTCCCTTTCCCCTGCTTATTTCAGCTATGGAACGAAATCCACATTTTCTGTCGCCTCTTACTTGCCAGCTTCCCACACCAGCTTGTCCCCAGTCCTGCACTTCGTAAGGGGAGGAGATACCTGTGGCCCATCCGCATGGCAAGGCGGGAACACCTTTCCTCCCAGGATCGGACGATGAGGTGAAGCAAGGCATACTGTTCCCATAAGCAGCTCCCGGCAGCCAGGGCCATCTCAGGACTTACACCTTTCCTCTCGCAGAAGCCTGTTGAGAAGCCAGCACAAACAATAGGTGGTCACAAAGAGAAAAAGCCTTGTGATTTCTCTTTTGTATAATAGCTATTCTTTTTCTCGAGAAATAGGCCCAGGTTTGGCCTAAATGAACACTTGTTTTGTCCCTGGTAACAAGGAACATGTAGGTTCTTCAGCATCAAAGATACTTTCCTTTGCCAGCATCAGCCCTGTTTTCCCTTTGTCGGTCCTGCCTGACCCACCAAGAGGCTGCTCCCAGTCGAGCTGCCTTGAGTCTCACTGCTGTGTTGTAGAAGTCAACCACTTAACCTTCAACAGGCCAAGCCTTCCAAATACCGGATCCTTTTATCGTGTAGGATGCAAAAGACAGGGGTTCCTGCAGCCTCCGAGACAGTCTGCAAGCACTGTAGTAAAACTTTTCCATACGCTCCGTTTTGGTGGGTGAGGACGGCTCTGCTCTCGTCGCTGTTTGTAGTCAACAACTTCGGGGTTCAAGCAGTGCTGCCACAGCAAGCGTGTTTAAACAGAATAGCACGTGCATGTGTAAACGTATAGCTTTACATTTTCACAGAGAATAAACGTATACAGGCAAACAAAAACAACTCGAGTCAGTTGAATATGAAAAATATTTTTTCCACTTTAGCCTCCTGTTTGGAGTTCTCTCACATTAGGCATGGTCCCGGAGGACCTCAGCAAGGATGCAACCCCCAGTGCAGCGCCTCCAGCTCGGTCAGTCCCTCCACCCTGCTCTCGGCATCCAGCCCCGCGCCCCAGCAGTGACCTCAAACCCAGCCTGGCCAGGAGGGTGACGGCTGGAGGAGCCACTCAGGCAGCCTTGTGAAATATTGTGGGATCTGTGTAGGGTGGTGGCCATCACTTGAGGGTTGGGACTAACCAAGTAACTAATCAAACCTTTGCAAGGCTGAGCCTGGCTGATGATGGCACCCCTGGGCGTGCAGCACTGGTTCTCTGCCCCAGTTCCGTTTTCTCAGGTGATGCTCTTGGGTCATTAAATATTTATGTCTTAAGTGCTACATAGAAATGCCCAAGTCTTTTGCTCTGTTCTTGAACGGACCTGCGGGTGCTGAGGTGGTCTGGGGTGCCCCAGGCAACAGGGCCCGATCCAGGGCGGGCTGCTGGGCACGAGAGGCTGAAGAGCCCCGGCCTCTCACTGCGTACCTTTCCTGCTTGTAATACGGGCTGCAAAGGACATGGTTACGCTTGTGTGTGTTGCCCAGTTATTAATAGATACCAGTAATAAAGGTATCAGAACCCATTTCAGGCCTTGCTGTCAACTCAGAGTCTCTATGATTCCCTGCTTGGGGTTAACGTTGGAAACCTATCACTGAGCCAGTGCTGAGTGCACTCAACGTACACTGTTCCAGTTTAACAGACAATGCTTGGACCTTTCAGCAGTGAAAACACCTCTCCAGGAGCCCAAGCTTTATTGCAACTTCTGCATTTATCAGCTGAACCTGAAGGCTCGTCAAATATGTTTAGCTCAATACAGTCCATTCTCTATGCCGTTCCCTGTTTGCACTATTAATTACCCATGATGACATTTCCTTGCTTCTTTTTAGCTCTTGTCCCATATCAAGCCTTCCATCGTTCTGCTGGCACTGAAAGCAAGCTGACAGGACTGAAATGAGGTCATCCCAGTTCCACCACTGCTTCCCAGTCCCCCAGAGCTCCCCTAAGCTCCAAGGCTTATTAATAAAAACCCCCGCTATTATTAGCTGTTCAGAGGCCTCTTCGTGCGCTTGGCTGAAAACTCTCGAGTGCAAATTATCTGCTCCTGGTGATTTGAAGGTACCCAGCAAGAGCAGCAGCTGCTTCCCTCCTCTCCTGGAACCTCAGGAACCTGCCCACCCTGTGTTACTGCAGACAAACTGCGCTCTCACCGAATCCTGGGCAAACAACAGGTTCCTTCTGATCTGGACTTAATTGAAACTCCTTCTTGCCCTTTTTTCCTTTTTTTTTTTTTTTTTCTCCTTAGTACCTTTGTCTCTCTCATTACTTGCCCACATTTCCTCATTTCTAATTTGTATTTGTTGCTGTGAACTTCCCCTTTTCACTGTTTGGTAATTATAAATATGTATTTTATTACTGCATTTATTGCCCCTAAACCCAAGCTCATTTGCAAACCACCAGTACCCAGCTCTCTTGGTGTGGCTTTTGGACTTTCTAGGAAAATGTCCTAAAACTGTTTTGAGTCCAGGCCAGAGTGAAGGAAGCTCCCCTGGCAGCTGCGTTGTATCCTGCTATTGGCAGCAGTGAAGTGGGGTTTTCACATCCTGAAACCAAAAGCAAGGGTGCCACACTAAGTAGTATCAGTGCAGGATGGAAATGGAGTCCTAGTCACTCCCCTCCCTCCCCAGCGAATCACTCCTCCACAGGGCAAGGCTTTCATGGAAGAGCCTCCCCACTTCCCACTGATGCTAGGAGGCAGAGCACCCCACTTCCAGCCTGGCTGCCACCAAACTGCCACTCCTGCTGCTCCTTCTGGGCTTTTCCTTGTGAGTGAACAAGCATGCTAACCCAGGAGAAACCTGCCAGATTCCCACCAGCTTCAGGAATTGAGCTGGTTCCCACGGGAAGCCCAGCAGCACGGCACTGTGTGCCTCCGTCCCGAAGAAGAGATTTCCCCTCTGCAGCAGTTTCATGCTCAGCTGCTCATGTCATCATCAGCCTCCTCCTTACTCAAGGGTTTGCGGTTTAAAATGTGGGTTGGTTTTTTTTTTTTTACCAGCTGTACAGAGATGAAATCCTTTCTTTTAGGCAGTGCAATTGTTGTATGGTATGATCAGCTGAGGATTTCATTTGGTTTAAACATCACAATCAGTGATGTTTAAATTAGTAATCAGCTAAGCAATACACTGACTTTAAGTTCTGTAATAATTTTCATCTGGCAAGGGTAAGACTAAGGTAGACTTGCCCTTGGGCTGGAAACCAACACTGACTTTGGAAACAACAGCATAAAACTGTAGAAACATCAAAGGTATTTCAGGCCCAGCAGCAGGAGACTTCCAGATGTGTCACTCAGACTGAAACCTTCCACTGTTTCTGCAGATATTCAACTCAAGAGCATAGAAAAGTGACTAATGAGCCATTCCTCCTGCTGTCTGATGCAGGTTGTGCGTCTCTAGCAAGGCGATCTACTGTCCCAACATGTTCATTACCTGCTGGGAGGTTGGGCCACAAAAGATCTGTATCTTTTGCATTTCTATCATTAGTGGAGGGAATGAGAAAGCACGCCCTTCCTGGCCAAGCACAGCTGTGGTGAAAGGTGAAGAGCCCTTCTGTTGGGTGACAAACTGCAAAAGTTTTTACTTTGAAAGTACACAGAAGTAAATACCCCCCCCCCCCCCC